>PVHP010001308.1:0-56894 GCA_004024765.1 Zapus hudsonius
TCTGCCTGGGTGAGGACAGAGCAGAGGAAGGCAAGGTAAAGTTTGGAATGCTACTTAAGCAAGTGTCCAAGAAAATAATTACACCCATTCATACTCTGCTCAGTAGAAAATCTCAGAACACACACCACCTGCCTCATACCCTGTGGCAACTCACAGTTCAAATCATTATCGCCAGCATCTGCTCACCAGCTGGCTGGCAAATCCCCTGGCAAACCCATAGGAATCTAAGGCTTAGCATCCAGGCTGTCTGTGCCTCAGCCTCTGGCTTTCACAAGTCTGTTCTTTCACATCAGGAGTATGTAATGACCAGAGCGTCTCAGCTCTTATGGCCTTGGAGAGTTGGAAGTATTTGGAGTTGAGGGAGACTGGCTGTCATGGTTTGAGTCAGGTGTCCCCCACAAACAAATGAATGTGTTCTGCTAGATCAATCCTCAGCTGATGGCAGTTTGGGTTTTAAAACCTCTATGAAGCTGTGTTGTTGGGGTGGGTTTATGGGGGTTATAAGCCAGCTTCCCCTTGCCAGTATTTGGCACACCTTCCTGCCGCTGTTTGCAGTGCTGTGGCAGAGGTGATGTCCAGCCCTCTGCTCATGCCATCGTTTTCCCTGCCAGGATAGAGTCTCCCCTTGAGTCCATAAGTCAAATAAACCCATTCCTCCACAAGCCGCTTTTGTTTGGATTCTTTCTGCGCAGCAACTAAGAAGCTTACCGCAACACTGGGCTTGTCTGATTGAAGAAGTAGGTTCCTTCCCCATGTTCCCTGAATGCTTCTCTGAAGCCTGTAGTTCCATAACTGCATGTCTAGTAAGTCAATGCTGAAGGGACAGGAGTTGATACCAGAGCAGAGTTGGGATCGTTCATGGCATGTCAGGTCTTCATAGATTCTTCCTGGGTCCTTCTCACTCTGCTCAACAGTTCCCATGATGTTTCCTCCACCTGAGTTCAACAAAATACCATCATGCTGGCATACTACAGCCAGAGGAAGGGGACAGTGTCACCCTCTGGAAGTTTCTCTCTCTCTTCAGAGCTTCCTGCCAACACCAGCTCCAGAAGCTCCTCACCTGACCTGACCTTGGTTCCCTTTGCTTCCTGGATTGTCCTGCCCTCACCACAGTCAAATGGAGAAATGAGCAGGACTTCTTCCCAGACCCTCCTTCTCCTCCAGCTGCTGCTCTGTCCATGTGCTTCTGAACACATGGCCCCTCCCCAGATCTCAGGTGCAGGTTCTTTCTCAAAGTGTGGACTGAAATCTGCAGGTCTGTGAGGAAGGCAGTCTTGGGACCCAACTGCATCAGAAGTACAAGGATCAGGGCCCAGCATTCTGTATTTCACACGCCTGCCAGGTGATTTCCATATGCCAAATTTTGATCATTAACATTGCTAAGTGTCTCCTAGGAGATACTGATGATGCATTTGATCTGAATTCCACATATTGAGAAACACCAATTTATATGCTCAGAAGAAATGCTTATTCTTCACCAGGCATTGATTGGCAAGCTACAACCAGTGGTCCAAAAGTGGCCCACCATCAATCTGGTTGTGTAAATAAAGTTTTATTGGAACATAGCCACACCCAGTAATTTACATATAGCTGCTTTCTTGCTACATATAGCAGACTTGAATAGTTTCCATGGAGACCATATGTCCTGAAAGCTGAAAATATGGATAGGAAAAGGTTGTGAATGCCTTCTCTACACATATGTAGCCTACTTTGCATCAAATAGCTTGGTACTTGCAAACAGAGTTTAGGTAAAGACATCATAAGAATCCAATGAGGCATGGGACACTTATTTTTTCTGCTAGGGAATGAAATCACTTTTAGGATCATCATCTATTTCCAAAAAGAAGAACTATACAAGCACTCAGTTCTCCAAGCCTGTAAAGGCAGCTCAGACTGAGATCAGAAGTCTCCACAGAGGCTGTTGCTACAGTGAACCCCTGGCCAGCTCAGGTCTGAGTGCAAAACACGTGCTAGAATTTGCAGGTGCCCAGAAATCGAACAGGAGGAATGTCAGTTTAAGTATAGATGAGGCTATTTACTAGTGGTTTGTGCATTTATTGATTTGAGAGGCAGTGGGGGCACAGATTAATTTTTAAAGCAGCATGCTCCAGAGTCTTCCAGATCCACATAGTTATAAAAGGAAAGACTTTATATCAGTAGTGTATTTGGTTGGTTTGGACTAAAAAAAAAATAAGATGTTTGAACTCTTACTTAGCAATTATGAAACCATTTTTTCTTGTTACCTCTCTTTACAGTGATTGAATATACCTTCTTCTCACTTCTCAGATGTGAGCTTTCCTAGAACAAATACAATCTGTAAATGTGCATAACTAAAGCATGCCATTAGATCAACCCTGCCATCCAGATATGGGCCTCAGTGTCTGTCACTCATTTGAGAGTATCCTGTACCTTGAAAAGGAGGTATTCCCTCTTTCTTAAGAAATATATAAAGTGGGGCCTGAAGAGACAGTTTAGCAGTTAAATGCACCTGCTACATAAGCATGAGGGCTTAAAATGGCCATGAACACCTGTAACCCCAGTCCTGCATGGGGCAAGAGACAGGAGAATCACTCAGACTTGTTGACCAAAAAAATGAAAAACAAACAAACAAACAATCCAGTTCTGAGTTGAATGAGAAATTTCATCTCAGGAAAATAAGCAGATAAGCCAAAGGAGAAAGATAACAAAAGTCCTTCTTTGGCATCTGTCATAGACGGCTTCACCTTGCTGGGATGAGCATCCAAACCAGCACAGTTTATGGGAGGAAGGGGTTTATTTCAAGCTTACAGATCTAGGGAGAAGTTTCATCAGTGGCCAAAGAAGCTGATTCCACACATCCAAGCAAAGAACAACCATCACCAGCCAGCAAAACCAAAAAACCCAGAGCTTAGACTTCTTCCATACTTTTTTGCTGAAAATCAGATTCACCCCCCTCCAAGTAGAGTAGGAGATAATGATGATGCATTTGATCTGAATTCCACATATTGAGAAACACCAATTTATATGCTCAGAAGAAATGCTTATTCTTCACCAGGCATTGATTGGCAAGCTACAACCAGTGGTCCCAAAGTGGCCCACCATCAATCTGGTTATGTAAATAAAGTTTTATTGGAACATAACCACACCCAGTAATTTACATATTTTTTGATGAAAATCAGATTCACCCCCCTCCAAGTACCTTGTACCTGCAAAGCCAGATGCACAAAGATGGTGCAGGTATCTGGAGCTCATTTGCAGTGGCAGGTGGCTTTGGCACGCCCAGGCACACACACTCCTCTTCTCTCTCTCTCTCCCATCTCTCTTTTTTTCTTTTCCTCCCTCGCTCTCCTTAAATAAATAAATAAAATATTTTTAAAAAGAAAATGGGGATCAGTCTTCTGAGGACAGATGCTGAACATCAAAGAGTGGATGTAGTATGACCTCTAGAATTTGAGGATTAGATGAAAATCTCAGCCCTGTCATTCGTTACTAATGGGGCTCTGCTCAAGTTTCTCAGCCTTAACCCATCAGAACTAGTCTCCCCATCTATAAAATAAAGATCACCATATCTAGAGCAAAGATTAGCCAAGATATGATATGATAGATTCCTAACATGCTTTAGGGTTCTTAATGTCGTCTTCATTGCCCCTCTGACTTGAAGGTTGGACATTTTCTTTCATGATTTCAGATTTGTTTGTTTCATGATTTCAGAAAATTTGGTAGAGAAAAAAAAATTGGTAAATCCCCCCCCAAAGGGGAAGCTCTTTAGGAACAAGTTGAGCTGTTTTAAGAGAGCTAAAGATCCTCAGTTTGCAGAAAGTGCTTCATTTCATTCATTTCTGCTGAGTAACTTCACTGAAACTGCTTCTTCTTGGGTTTAGTCTAATGTGGGAGGCAGACCTGCCAGGCAGAGCAGGAGGGATGGAATCCTGAAAGTAAAGATGAGTCTACAGAACACAGGTCCAAACTTGTTTCAGACATAGACTAGGTAAGTCATTTATTTTTAATCCACTGCTCCTTGAGAGCAAAGTAGACCCAAAATGTCATATGACTTCAATGGGAATAGAAAACAATGATACATGAGGAAAAAGTAATAGCATCAAAAGAATTATCAAGTATTATTAATAATATGTCAGCCTTGAAGTTTATGGATGCCCAATAATTTATGGGCCAGTGAAAAGAGAATCTTGGTGATCTGTAGAAGTAAGACTACCTTGTGAACAGGTGCTTTGTGCCCACTATTTGTATAGGAAGTGGATTGATTAGTTTAGAGAAAAATAACTGAGTCTTATTATTTCTGGAATTTAACCATCCAGGGTTGTTTTACACCAATGTGTAGAAAGTGTACACAGCCCCCCCCATCATCTATGACTCAAATGCAATAAATGTATACCCTTAGCCTAGGAAGGATGTCAGAGGTGCTATTCAACCTGTGGGCCTTATCCCTTGAGAATCAACAGAGTAGAGCAGCCCTGAGTCCAATATCACTGCTCTGGGTTCCAGCCTCCCCCAGAGTAAACTCGACCCCTGCATCCAGGCATAGTCTTTGTGAGTAGTTTTTGTGGTGGTCCACATCCATCCCTGCTGGAATGCTGCCTTGGCTGAAAACCCTGGCCCTCCTCATTGGCATCATCTTCAGGGCCAGGGATGACCTACATCCCCTATTCAAATGCATTCAAGAAAGATTTCTGGTACAAGAATCCATTCAAGGTGCAAAGAATACGGAGAAGATAACAGAGTGGTTCAAAATCTACTACAGAGACAATGTGGTGACAGAAAATCTCATGGCAGAATGCAGAGCCCATGGCCAAAGCAGGAGTGGTTTGTGTGCACAGAAACAGACAGCACAGATTCTGTCTACAAGCATGGTAAATGGGTTATAATTCAGTCTGGGATTCCATGGAAAAACAAAAATTTATTAACAAGGAGGAGGGGAGGGCACTCCAGCAAAGGGACCAGCAAGTGTAGAGAGGAAATAAGGGCAAGGTGAAAGGCGACATGGCACATAAGGGTGGCCTGCTTGAGGGAAGATGGGCTCCTGGCACGCCATTTATCAAGCCACTCAACCTGCTAGGCTTCAGTCAGCCCTCTGTGAAACAGAGATAAGAGTATCTCCTAACCCTTGAGATTGCTTCGTTAAAGAACATGTTGCATGTAAAATGCAGAAAACAATATTTAGTGCATAAGAGTCTTCAATAAATAAGTCCGGAGTATATGGTGTAGGTGAAGGGGATGGCAAGGGGTATGTGACACAGAATTTGTTCTCATTGGTTTTAGCTGCTTATTAGGAAAAAACCAGAGCTATTGCATCTGTTCAGAATTGGAAAAACATAGACAAGTGTAGAAAACACCATAAAAAAGGTAGATTGTGGGCTTCACATCTAGAGCCCCAAGGAGACTGCTTGGAAGGCAGAAGTACTCACCTGAAGGCCAAAGTAGATGACGTTCCTTTATGGCTATTCTGTCATTTTGGCCATGGATCCACATCCCATATGCCTAGTTATCCCACAGCATCCTTCCCTGACCTCCCCTCTCTCTGGAACCCCACTTCTTCCTACATCCAGGGCCTCCTTCCTCTGTGACCCCCACTAGCCCTGTCCTAGCCACCTCCCTGCACTCCTTAGCTTTTGTTCCCTATGCTTGGCTATTTCAAGTTGCCGTCCCTGTCCATCGATCCTCAGGATGCCCTTTTTCAGCATGACATCATGCTTCCTGTCCCTCTGTGGTGAGGGGGTGGACACACTCCATTCTAAACACTGTCTTAGAACTAAGCACAGAATCAATGCTAAGGTCTTATTCCTATGTTCCTTCTTACCACGGGGGTTAAAGACAGGGTGTTCAAAATAAATAGCTAGATCTAGTTAAGAAATCTGTGATTCATGTATTCATCGGCACAAATGAAATTGCCAAGTTGGCAGTGGTTACCAAAGCAGCATAGGAAGAAACTAAAGAGAAAGTCTTTTTTGTTACCCTTGATACCGTTCTTCTCCAGCTGGAGAGGCTCCATAGCTTAGGGTAGAACATGGAACCAGGGTAGTTTGAGGCCTAATTTTATGCCTCCATTTCTGCTCGACGAAATCAGTTAGCCACAGAAATGTTAACTAGACATCCAGGAAACTATATCTATGACTCTAAATGAGAACAGTGAACATGGCAGGTGCAGGTGAGACAGTGCTGTAGAAACACGTCAGTGTTTCACTGAGGTGGGGTTTGGCTTATGCTAGGGGAGAAAAAGCTAAACATAAATGATCCAGTTTTTACATTAGATTTGCCATACTTGCCTAGAATCTTTTTAAAAATATTTATTTATTTATTTATTTATTTATTTATTTGAGGGAGAGTTAAAGAGATAAAGAGATAAAGAGGTGTCCCACCATCACTTGTTTCCTATGGCCCAGCTTGGGCGCCAGCCTGTTTGCAAATACTTCAGGGGGATGAGAAGAGATGGGGTATTTCTGTTTGGTGTACTTGGAACTAGAAGACCTACTTTATGTCCACCCCAAAGCAGAGTACAGACACTCCTGTGTTGGCCACTGCCATGGTCACGCATCACATTGAGTTTACTCCCTCCAGAGTTTGGAAACATCTAAGTTGGAGCTGTAGGTACACAATGCTCCAGTGTCAGAAGTTATTCATTCATGGATGAGCTCCAGAAGCATATAGTCTTAATGTATAGTGATGAGAAATTGTTCTTTTATGATCTTTTCATTAGAAGCTTGATTGAAAGCTGAAAAAAAAACTTTGTTTATACTTATCCTAGTATAAGCCAGGGCATCTTGCCACTGCCGATGAACTCCAGACACATGGGCCACTTGGTGGGTCTGGCTTTTCCATGAGTACTAGGGAATCAAAGTCCAGGCAGCAGGCTTTGTATGTAAGCACCCTGAACTGCTGAGCCATCTCCCCAGACTCCTCCATCTTTCAGAAGGGAGTTGATCAGCAATGTGGATGCTAGAATAAGACATGTTGTTTTGCCATATTCTAAAAATGAGCCCATCAGGAGCAAAATCTATTTTCAAAGACAGGAACCAAAACTGGCAGAGAAAGTTGGGTTAAGACAGAATGACAAGCCTCGTGGGGGTTTCAGGTGGGAAATAGTTGTGGCGTGGTGACACTGGGCAGAAATATTGTAGCATGTTGGTTATATTGCCGACTCTAGGTAGAGGAGAGGTAGAGAGGTGCTTTCTTCAGATGCCATGTGCAAGGGAGGCAGCTGCTTCCTTCTTCACTGACCATGGAGAAGATTGTCCCGTGGGGCTAAAAGGAAGGAAGAATGATTGGAGCCAGATCACATAAGAGTATTGGACACATTGCCTCATAGAAATGAAGTTGCTCTGTTCAACCACTGCACCTCCCAAGCACATCGCTGCCTCAATGCTCCGCATCTGCCACTTACTCTGAAGTCTGTGCAGATTTCTGCTTACCAGCTTTATTCTGTTCTCTTCAAGTCCAAGAGCAAATGCAGTAGGAGTTTCTCCTACAGTCTCACGAAACTTGGAAATGGCTCAGGATACAAATGCATGTAATAATTACATGTCAGTCATCGACGGGTGATTGAAAGCAGCTCACTGCAAACATGGAGCTATTCCTAAATAACCAAGAACAGGGATTCGTGAACTGCTTTCAGTGAAAGTTCTCATTGGTATGATGCCATTCTGGTTCCTATAGCATTCCGATATGAAGTATATCTTCCCTAAATTAGTTGGCTGAAGCTTCTTTGTTCAGAATGTCTAATGGATTTGCACTGTTGAATCCAATGGGAGTCAGCATTGTTTCTCTCCAAATAGAAACGCTCACCATAAACAGTCCAATGTTCATTTACCAAGACTTGTTCCTCCCTTTGGTTACTTATCAATTTCAGCCACACTGTAACTTGCAGCCAGAAAATCAGAAAAAAAAAATGCCTTGTGAAGACGATTGATCCCAATGTGTTGTTCACAAAAGAAAAAAGAAAGCAGGTGTTGTGATTTTTATTTTTCTTCTAAGAAAACAATGAGTTCTGGATTAATGGTAAGCATTCTCAAAGCAGAAGGTTTATTTTAGGAAGTTAACTTTCTCCGTTTTAAAAAAAAATATTTTATTCATTTTCAAGCAGAGAGAGGGAGAAAGAGAGAGAGAGATAGAAAGAGAGTGAGAGAGAGAGTGAGAGAGAGTGCCAGGGCTGTCGCCTTGTGCATCTGGTTTATGTGGGCACTGGGGAATTGAACCCAGGGCCTTAGGCACTGGAAGTAAGTGCCTTAGCTGCTGAGCCATCTCTCCAGCCCTTCTCAGTTTTAAATATGCATTCTGAAGATGGTGTGCAGAATAAACATGTCAATGAGTGCACATAAAGGGACAGACATGTGATTGCAGAGATACCACTGCCTCAAGTGCTCAGGAGAGACAAGCAGCCTCTCTTCCATCCTACTGTGCACAGTGAGCCCAGTAGGTTCTTGTAAAAAATCTTGCTGCATAAATCTCAACGTAGATTCCTCTGAAGAGTTGAAGCAAGGCTGGGGAGCTGGCTCAGCAGTTCCAGGAGCTTGCTTGCAAGCCAGCCAGCTCAAATTCAATTCCCTAGCACTCGGGTAAAGCCAGGCACAAAGTGGTGTGGCCGTCTGTAATCTCAATGGGCCTTCCACAATGAGAAGCAGAGATAGAAGAATCTTGGGAGCTCTTGGGCCAGCAAGAGTGGAGTACATGCAGAGGGAAAAAAACACAAGTGTGACCCTGAGGATAAACACCTGAGGTTGTCCTCAGACCTCCACGTGTGCACCCATTCACACATGCATACCTTATACTTTCACACATACGTGTACACTACTACTAATAAAATAACAATGATAATGCTGAGGCAGGTTTCCACCTGCCAGGGCTTGGTTCTCTCTTTCTTTGAAACCACTTCCAATCATCCTATGGCCTATTGGCTGTGCCCAGCTAGTTGTTCCCACATGGCTAATACTCTGCTAACAAGAGATCCTTAGAGCTGACCCAGACAAACTTGTTTTAACAGATCGATTATAGAATACAAGACCTAGAAGGACATGTCCAACTGAACTGCTTGTGATGATCATGGATGACTTTTTGCCCTTTGTACATGTTAACTGGAAAAAGATAATGGTTACTTTTTTTAAACCTGCAAAAAGAAAATAACCTTGTAGACTGAAAATTCTAAACAGAAAGCAGAAACGATATTTTGTTGAAAAGTCAAATTTAAAATAGACTATAAAATTCAGCTGTAAAATACAATATCCAATAAGGTAGCCTCTTTCATCCTCCCATCCTTAAATGAATATTTTTAACTAGAATGAGGCAAACATCTTTCCTGCAAGTTCTGCTTAACTTTGGCCCCGTTTACAGTAGGGCTCAATCATGACACACCTCCATCGATCAATCAATCATCAGATAAACCATCCAATTTTGCAATCTCTCCCTTTCTGTCTCCCATGACTCCATCCTCTTCCTCCATTTATAAAGGACATTGTAGAGGGGCCTAAATCTTTCTGGCAGATTTATACAATTTAATAAAGCACAGAGGTCCTACTTCCTTCAAGATTTCTGGGTTAGCTCTAGTTCTTTGGGTGTATATATTTGACAAAAATATTCATTTTCCAACATTTGCCGTGACAAATGTTCTAAAAATGGAAGTAGACAGCAAACATGCAATCAGTCGAGACTAAGAGGCGTTGAGGTCAGAAGGACTGAAGTTGATGGCAATTATGTCTGTAGCTCTGGAATCCACTAAATCAGTCACGTCACTCAGAATCATGTCATTTTAGTTAGGCCACAACTAAACACATATGGTAAGAATTATAAAACCTTGACTGCTGGATCCTATCTAGTGGTGTTTACTAGACTCCGTTGATATGTCCCATCAGGCATTTGACCTCCATCTCCAAAGCATCACCAGCATCGTGTTATCCTGAACACATAACAGAGGCAGCCGATGGTCCCTGTGCACCTTCATCCTAAAGGAGCGACTCTGTGGTGGTCATGATTCTAAACACATCAGGGTTGCAGCAACAATCCATAGTTAGTAGAGCTTTTGTTTGCTTTCAATGCCTCCAGAGGAAGATGAATGATCTGTCAGAAATACCCTAAAGGAGAAAAAGATTACAGTTTGGTGTTAATGCTAAAGAATGTTAAAATTTCCTGAGGCTGTTTCCTGGGTTGGTCTTCCTTCATCTGCCAAGCATCCAAGCCGGGTTTTGAGAACCCAGAAAGCTCCTTGTCTGCAGAGATAATAGCCGCTGTGCCCTCAGGTCCCTCAGAAACCCCTTGTCAATTACAGGCAGCTGCTTTGGTTCCGGCTCTGATTCTTTCTTCTTCTAAGTACTGAAATTGCCTCCTAATTGAACTCCTTTCTTCTAATCATAGCCTCCTCCGATCCATCCTCCACACTGCCGTCAGCATCTTTCTGGAATGCATATTGGATGACATTTTATCCTGCTTTAATTCTGATAGCTCTACATCACCCACAGGTTATATTTTGCATTAAACTTAACATTCCAGCTCTCTCTCTCTCTCTCTCTCTCTCTCTCTCTCTCTCTCTCTCTCTCTCTCTCTTTCTCTATTGCCAATTGATCTTTCTGATGCTTCAAGATCCCAGCTCTACTCTGACCCACTGGCCATCTGTGCCTTCCAGTTTGGATGCAGCTGTCTACCAGCCCCTATGTCTTGTCTGGTGAATCTCCCGTCTCCTCCAGTCTTAGCTCAAATCCTTCCTTTCTGAGAGTCTCCACTAAAGACCTCTAAGCAGTGTTTCTCACCTATGACTCCACCCTTCCTCCCACCTATCTCTGTGATGTCCTCACCGGTCACAGAATGACTATCTACTTACCTTACCTGCCTCCAAACTGCCAGAACCTGACCTCGTGAGACCCCAGGCTATTCAGTGACCCTCCTCTGATTGACTGCATAAGAGAGCACTTAGAGACCTTTAGGGTTTCCTAAAAAGGAAATCTCCTTGTGGCAGGGTGGGGGCACTTACATAATTTTTATTTATAGGTAAGCTAATCCCCAAGTTTCTGAAAGTGTTTAAAGATCTTGGATTCAGCTATTTCTTCTCTATGAACATCTTGATTCAAATCTTAGGCCTTCCAGTAAATAAAAAGAAAAACTCAAAATGAAAAAAATAGAAATAAGCATAATCTAGAAACTGTCCCTCAGCGCTCCCTTTCCTTCCCTTCCATATCTATTTATCACTTTTTGGATATTAGTTTTGCTTTAGACATATTTATGGTTTATATGAACCATGCAAGTCCTAAGAGAACCCACTGCAGGCTGGATTTCATCAGCAATGCTTCATCGGATGTTCTAGAATCAACATTGAAAACATACTTTATGAATTGCTGAATGGGATCTTGATGGTCTTTTCTATTTCTACAGTGAAGCAGTGAAATCCAAGATGTTTAACTAATGCATGTCAATGCTGAAAGAGGCCATTTTGATTCATCAACGTCCAAGTTCATTCACTTAATCCACATTCATGAATCCTCATGAATCCATGAGGGTCTGAGTCCAGATTTCCCTTCCTTTGCCAACAGTTGGAACCTATTCTCCCTTCATCTGGTCATTGTCCAAAAGCCTCCCAAGAAATCTGAATTTTAAAAAAATGTTATTATTATTATTGCAGAAAGGCAACAAAGACATAGAATGAGCTTTTCTAGGTACTTCCTCCAAAATGAGCCAAATTAAGTTTGGTCACTCTAGGGCATGCTCCTTTCTACATGTGTAGTGAATGATTGTTTGGTAAAACACCCTTAGGAGACAAAAGAAGCTGGTGTGGTGGTGCAGGCTTTTAATCCCAGCACTCTAGAGGCAGAGCTAGGAGGATCACTGAGTTTGAGGCCAGTCTAAGACTACATAGTGAATTCCAGGTCAGCCTGGATTAGAGCAAGACCCTACCTCAAAAAAAAAAAACAAACCCAAAAACACCAAAAAAAAAGAAAAGAAATAAAATTCTCCTCAAAGATTTTCAGTTTCAGAGATAACAACTTATTGTCTGCCCATTAAATAATGTAACTCATTATGGATAGTTAAAAAATAAAAAAATAAAAAGATTTTCAGTTTCATTTTTAATACTACTTAGAAAATCATATGGAAAAGCAAATTGTGGTTTAATTTGAAAAAAAGGAAAGCCAAGGTGCATGTGTGAGAACATGTTGAGAAATGCAATAATCATAGTGTATCAGAATTCCTCAGGACTGATAGGAAATACAATCTAATATCGCTAAGTCTAAAAAGAATACATTTACATATTTTCTTTTTTATCTATTATTTATTTATTTGCAGAGAGAGATAGAAAGAAGAATGAAAGACAGAGAGAACTGCAATGCCGGGGCCTCCAGCCACTGCAACCGAACTCCAATGCACTACTTTGTGTACCTGGCTTTATGTGGGCACTGGGGAATCAAAGCTAGTGCCTTAGGCTTTGCAGGCAAGTGCCTTACCCACTGAGTCAGCTCTCTGGCCCCCCAAAATGTATTTTTCACTTGCTTAGAGAAATCTCTTACCATGCTTTACACAAGCTTTCTCCATACAAGCATGTGTTTGCCCTATCAATGTTTCCATTGGAAATATTTATTTTAGGAGACTTTAATGTAATTATCATTAAACTTTCCAAAGTTGAATAAATAAATATCTGCTGTTTTAATGACAAATCTAGGGTATATTTTAATCCCTTTGTAGATCTGATGAGAAAATGATATGTAATTATTCTAAACAGGGTTTTGTTCAGCTGGTAACTATTGGAACAGTGGGATTTCCCTGAGTGAGATCAATAGAGACTCTAATCTGTTAGCTTGCCTCTGGTAGTCGCTGTGTAAAATGTCATAAAGGAGGCTAAATCCTTATAAAATTGAAGAGAAGCTTGTAATATTATACCACAGGGAAACAAATAACTGTCCAAGGTTCAGTAGACAGCAAGGATGATTTTTTAAAATTCTTTTGTTTGCTTTATAGCCTCCTTATTGTAACAACTGTAATTCTAAATGTTATTTCAAGAAGTATTTTAGTATTTCTATGGGATAATGCTAGAATAATCAGGGTTTTATGGTCCTTTTATGATTTGAAGTTAGAATCTCCATTCAACAAACATTTGTTGAGGATTTGCCCTGCCCCAGCCCTGTGATAAGCTCTAAGAATATAAATATGGGTAAGATATTTGTTCCTACTGCTTAGATGTGGGGAAAATGCATTTTTAGCCCCTATAACTAATCTAATTTTCTCTGAAGTTTCCTTTCTTGCTGATGGCAGATGACGGACGAGGCATTTAAAATATCCTATTCAAAGCTAATTCTGTCCCATCGGATTGAAAAAGGTCAAGCTCTCCATCTGGGATCTCTCTTTTCTCCTCTTTTCTTCTTTCTCAAATAGAGGAACAAGTTAGAAACTTCCAGGCTGTAGGGGAAAAGCCTGGCCATCCTATGATGCTGCCCTGCTTCCCAGGCCATGTTGGTGTGAGCTTGGCATTTTCCTTGACACTGAGGCCCAGAGAACAAGCTCCCAGTCTGTGGTCCCCACAAAGCTCTCTGATAGCTTCTCATTTCTCTTTATCCTGCTGGAGATTTTTAACCACAGTAGGCAGGTAGACAGGAAATGGGCAGAGGATCCCCAGACACTCCTTATTTTCCTCCCTTCAGCAGACAGGAATTCTATTTCTTTCTTTTATCCAGCGTGAGGCTCGTGGGGATGTAACTATTATCTGGATTGGAGCAGGGTGACCACATTTGTCATCCAAAAGTAAAAAGCATGATGGGATTCAACACTCATAACAAGCAATGGATCTGGTAGCTAGATCTTGACTTTAGTCAACAGATACATGCTCTCTAATTGGGTGGTTCAAAACTTCATGTATAGGGGCTGGAGACATGGCTCAGTGGTTAAGGCACTTGCCTCCAGTGCCTAAGGCCCTGGATTCAATTCCCCAGGACCCACATAAGCCAGACCCACAAGGTGGTGGCCCTGGTGCGTGCTCTCTCTCTCTCTCTCTCTGCTTGAAAATGAATAAATAAAATATTTTTTAAAAACTTCAGGGTTGGAGAGATGGCTTAGTGGTTAAGGCACTTTCCTCCAGTGCCTAAGACTCCAAGTTCAATTCCCCAGTACCCACATAAGCCAGACCCACAAGGTGGTGGCCCTGGTGCTCTCTCTCTCTCTCTCTCTCTCTCTCTCTCTCTCTCTCTCTGTATCTCTCTGCTTGAAAATGAGTAAATAAAATATTTTTTAAAAAAAAACTTCATGTATAGGGTTGGAGAGATGGCTCAGTGGTTAAGGCACTTGCCTCCAGTGCCCTAAGGCCCTGGGTTCAATTCACCAGGACCCACATAAGCCAGACCCACAAGGTGGTGGCACTGGTGCGCTCTCTCGCTCTCTCTCTCTCTCTCTCTCTATCTCTATCTCTCTGCTTGAAAATGAATAAAATAAAAAAAAAAAAACTTCATGTGTCCCACTTTCAGATTTAGGCCGCCTGTTCCATGCTTATAATGTTTTTTTTTTTTAAATATCATTGAGCAGTTGATAAAACAAGACGTCGCCTAGTAAAAATTTGTGTCTACTGCTGGATTTTGTCACTGGAGATTGAACTCAGGCTTTGTATGTGCTAGTCAAGTACTATATAAGCTACCCTTTTCTTACTCTTGTTAAGTTGTTCCAGCTGACCTTGAACTTGATCTACAGCCTTGAGGTTCAGTAGTTGGGATTATAGGCCTGCGCCATCACATCACACTTGTACTACAGTTCTTTTTTTTTTTTTTTGTCCATAATGAGTTACAACATTCAGTGGACAAACAATGAGTTGTTATCCCCAATTCCCCGCTGCCCTCCCCTCCCCACTCCGCTGGATAACCTCCTCCATGGGTCATCTGGATCAGTCTGTACTACAGTTCTTAAAGGAATGATAGCTTGTGTTTATGTGCATCTAGTAGCATAAGCCACCACCAGCTGAAACCAGTAATAAAATCATCCAAGGGCTGCTTTCACGTTGTACCCAAGCAAGGCAGAAGCCTCACCAGTGTTTTCTCTAGAACAAGTTTTCTACAATTGCATGATGGGTTGGTTTCTGAGATGTGTCTATTGTCGTCGTTAGGGTCCATTCAGCATTACCTTGGAGAATCAGCATTCCCACTCATGTGTCAATGGACAGAAAAGGCAATCATATGTGAGTCAGAGTTCTTGATTTGTGACATGGTGGAGAAAGTGCCCAACTCCTGCGCTCTGTGTTCACATGAAAGCTGTTTCTTTCACCCATCGAATCCTCAGCCATTCCAGTGGAGAAAGGAAGGAGGGATCGAAACTGGGGCCAAGCATGATGCCAAACAAGGAGATTACTACAGGCCACACACTTGTCTCAGAGCTTTCTAGAAGACAGATAATGATATTTCAAGTTCTGCAAGTTAATACCCAATAGATAATAGCGGATAACACTGTAATGGGTATAAAGTTCATGTTTGGGAGTACTTGCTGTAGAACATTGCTGTAAGCTTTCCACAGTAATGATTTTAAGTCTCATCAACTTTGGATAATAAGAACTAAGGCATCCATTTTATAAATGTGGGTTAAATAAAGCCGAAGAGTAAGTGACCTGCCCCAGATCAAGTGGCCAGAGGTCTAGCCACCTTACTCTATGCTACTCTGCTTATAGTGTTCCAAATACTTAGATCTCACAATAACTTCTTGTAGCTGGCATCAGAGAGAGACTTCTCTGGGCTGTGATGTGAAAGGCCCTTGACAACTCAACCAATGTGTTCATTGCTTCCCATACTTCATAGCGTGTAACATGATGTAATATAATTGTCATCTCTTAAACAACACTTTAAGGACCCAAAGGGCAACAACTACATCTTTTCTATTGCCAGTTCTTGCACACAGTAGATATTTTAAAAAATAAGCCTTAAATAAGTGACCGAAATAGCAAATCTCACAGACTATAAGACAGTCTACAGTGGTACAAATGAACTTCTGTTCAATCTGAATACAATATTTTATATTTTCCTTGTGGTTATTTCCCTCAATCCTACTTCTCCTGCCCCCATTAGTTTTTAGTTTAATCATTTCAATGAAATTACTTCCTAATTCATTCTCTCTCTGTGTCTGTCTCTCTCTCTCTCTCTTTCTCTCTCTCTCTCTCTTTATTTGTTGTTGTTTTTTGAGATAGTCTCACTGTGTAGCGGAGGCTGACCTGAAACTTACAAAGTAGCCTTGCTGGATAGCCTTGAATTCATGGCAATCCACATACTTCATTCTAAGTGTGGGATTGTAGGTGTGAGCCATAATGGATTTTAGTGGAAACTTCAAAGACTAAATACAAACTTTCTTTTCCCACAAAACATTTGTCTCCACCTACAGTGAATGATTTGATTTTGATTTCCTCTAAATTCTGTCCATCATCCCATGGAACCAAAGGCTGTGTGTGGCTCCTTTAAGATCACACAAATGAAGGATTGATCAGTCCATACTTACTTCAGTTTATGCAGCAGCTTCTGAAACTAATTATCCCAATAGTTATTATCATGGTAGTGACTAATGTTTAAGTCCTTTCACATGGCATTTCATTCATCTCAGCTACCAGTGGGTTTGGGCAAACACTACAATGACACACTTATACCCACAGGACTCGGGAGGACACGTGACTGGCCCACTGTCCATATTGCTTGAGTCGCTAGAGAGGGAGCCTAGATCTGAAGTCCAAGGTTCTTGCTGCAGGTTCCAGCCCCTCACAAAATTTCTTTGTGTCTAGTTTTACTTAAAGCCTTCAAAAAATAACTTTTATTGACAATTTCCACATCCACAATGTACCATGATTCTAATCCCTGTCCATGACCCTTCCTTTTCCCCTCCCAAGCTCCCCTCCACTGAATCCCTTCATATTTCCAACTAGTCTCTTTTTTCCCTCCTATTTATGCAGGTCTTGTGTAGGTATCATCAGTCACTGTGAGGTCATGAATATCAAGGCTACTTTGTGTCTGGAAGACAGTATTGTAAGCACTCCTCCCCTTCCTTCAGCTCTTACATGCTTTCTCTCACCTCTTCTGCAATGGTCTCTGAGCCTTGGAGGGTGGGAGAGAGATGTCTCACTCAGTGCTGAACACTCCACTGTCACTTCTCAGCACTGTGGTGAGCTTTGAGTTATCCCAGTGGTCACTGCCAACTGAAAAGAGAAGCTTCTCTAACCAAAAGTGAGAGTAGCATTAACATATGGGCATAAGCTTAAGTGTTTAAAAGGAAGTTTGGTGACAGTAATATATCCATTTAGCCAGAAAACAATAGCAGTTTCTCCCAAGAGTTTATGACCTCCCAAGCCATAGGTTATTGATTAGGATTTCAGTATCAGGCAGGAATTTGCTCCCATGGAGGGAGCCTCAAGTCAAATCAGAGAGGAGTTGGTTTCCCCTATAACAGACATGCCACATTGTACCAATTGGCACATTTGGCCTGTCTTGCAAGATCCACTGCTGGTTAACATTGTTTATTTTTCTCCCCAAATAAGCTTCAAAGCTCTTTCCAGTAACATGACAGCTAGTCAACAGGGAGGAGGTTTCCAGCTCAGCTCCAGCTTGATTTGTCAATGACCTGCAGGCCAAGCATATGGAGTCTTTAATAATAGGGTCTTTCCATCTAGTTCTGGTGGGCAACCAAGAGCCTTGGCAATAGCCTGCAATGTTTTGGGGGCACCAGGGGCTTCCCTGACCAACAACTCTCTAGAAGGTATCCCCCTGAAAGTTTTATATATATTGCTGATAGAGGCAGAGGGAGAATGGATCAGAAATCACTTCATGCAAAACAATTGGATGGCTTTCATGTCTGTATGTTAGAGAAAACCAAAAAGGTTATTGGCCACAAAAGAAATGAACTTAAGATTCAGGAGCAAAACTTGAGAGAGCTCAATCATAAATTTCATTCAGGTTCAAAAGGAAGTAGATGAAGTTAACCTTGCTTAATATTGGTGGTCATTGCCTGCTCAAATGACTGAATCTCAATTTGCAGGACTGACAAAAGCAATATGAGCCTTGCAGGGGTTAGGAGCTCTCTGTTCCCGTGGCCACATCTCTGTGAGGGACAGTATGCTGTTAGGCTGGGCATCCAGGCTCCTTTACCCAAACCCATCTCAGGCTTGGCTTTGGCGAGGTGGAGCCACCCCAAAACATTCCTCTGTTCCCTCCCACCTCAGCAGTGTCCATTTTTACTATTCCCTGCTGGGACCAACACCCAGGCTGCCCCCAGCCTCAGTGCCCATCCTCACAAGGGTCTCTCTTGCTGACGCCATTGTCCCAGCCCCCTCCCATCCCATTCCCTCTGAGAACCTAAGGGAGAACTAGCTCTAGTTTTTAGTGTGTAACTTCCTTATTTTCATAAAACAAATATACATTCAAAACAAAAACCTTGGAAAATATAAATGTGTAAGAACTAAAAAGTAACCAATATTTTACCATCTAGATCGATTACCACTGTTTATAGTTTGAGTAGATTTTCTTCTAGGCTTAGTCTGTGCAATTTTAAAGGTCATACAAATCTTATATCTGACTTTTTTCATTTAACATGACAATGAAAGCATTTTCTTGAGTTAATAAAATACTGTATAATGTATCTTAAATAGTTACATAATATTCCATTAGAATGATGAAACCTAATGAGTTTCCTATGATTAGGTTGTCCTTTCTTTGTAATTAGTACTCACTACAGTCATATTTTTCTGCATAAACCTAGTTTGCAAATCTTGGTTTTTCTTTTAGATAGCTTATTAAAACTATCAGGGCTGGATTTGGAATTCTTAATCCAATGTGCATGAGGGAAAAAAAAGCCGTTCTTTGTATATTCCTTAGTATCTTAGCATAATAATGAGGTAATTTTAACAGAGAGAAGATACAGGATAAATGGTTGTATGAATGAATGGACTTACTCCTATTAGAAATATTACATTTTCAAAAAGGTAATTGACCAACAGATCCATTTGACCTTGGTAGAAATTTATGCAGCAATATTTATAAAATTATGAAATACAATTGTAGTGAAGACAGTGGACATACGTTGAATGGGGGTTAGTATTCTAAGAAGCATTAATTCAATAAGCACTGTGACAATGATATCCTCTGATGGTAAAAGTCAACATGGCTGTTGGGACCCTTCCTAGCAATGTGGTCAGTGGAATACAGGATTACGCTTGAGCTCAGAGTCCAGATGAATGAACCCCCACTTACCCTTTCACCATGCTTGTGGGAGACACAGATTCAGCAGATGATAGAGCCTGGCTGGAAGGCATAGCTAAGGAAGCTGCTGGCTCTCCCAGAGACAGCCTTCCTACATGGACTTCCAAGAGACTTCCTAATGCCTGGAATGCTGATCTGCACTCCTTTCCCTGACTTCAGACAGCACTTTGTCAGGCTGCTCTCTTACACTTTAGGGAAAATGAGTTGTTCCAACTTTTCTCACACCAAGATTTGATCAAGGGAAAAGACACAGAGCCTGAGGATGGAGCTACAAACCCTTGAGATCCTAAGGAACATGAGAGAAGAGGATAAAGAAGAAAGGAGAGGAAGGCATGGTGGTGCGGATCTAGAGTCCCAGAACTCAGGATCACAACTTTAAGGCCATCCTAGGCTACCTAGTAAGACACTGTCCCAAAAAAAAGAAGAAAGAAAGAAGTACAGAGCAGAAGCAAAGAGTTTAAGACAAACAACTGAACTGTGTTATTAGGGTACCATGTAAATTAGGTTGTGCAAGGAGGATGTCCTCTGACCTGTATCAATTACTTTCTCGCCGTTGGAACGAAACACCTGATCAAAAGTAACTTATGGAAGGAAAGGTTTATTTCAGCTTAAAGTTTCCAGGGGTCAGTTTAATTATGTCAGGGAAAGCATGGCAGGAGCAGACAGCTGGGCATCACATCATCACATCAGTAGGGAGAAAGGAGAAAGCCCAAGAGCACCAAGCAGGGCTGACTGTAACACCTCAAGACCCACCCTTAGTGACATACCTCCTCTACCTCCTAAAGGTTCCCAAACCTTCCCAAACAGTGCTACCAACTGGAAATCAAGCATTCAAACACACAAATCTATGGGAGGGATTTCAAATCCAAATCCCAACTGTTCCCAAACAGCAACAAAACAAAACAAAACCTTCCCTCTATAGGGAGGTATAGCCTAGCCCCAAATGGATGTTTCCTAACCTAATACATAGCACCTCTGTCCTTTTCATTTTTATTTCAGTGCTAGGATTGGACTTTAGGGCCTTACACCTGCTAAGCAAGTGCTCTGGCTCTGAGCTATCTCCCCAGCCCACTCCTTGGTTAACAAGGATAGTCCCCTCTCATTTTACAGCTCTGTTTCATTTGCTCAGAGCACACAATCTGAGGGATGAGGGCGGGGGCGGGGGTCATTCCCTTCGGCCCTGGTAGAGAGAACTGAGACTGGTCGCCTGCAGACCAGTCAGTGCAGGCTCTCCACAGCCTCTAGGGTTATCTGGCTTGCTCTCCACTCACACTGAACTCCACCAAATCCACCTTTTTTTTTTCTCCCTCAAGCCTGTACCTATGTCCAGACTTGTTAGATTTTTGCCCACAAATCTGGTCCTCAAGATCTTCACAGGCCTGGTCCTTCCCATCATTCAGGGTTCTGCTCTGATGTCATCTCCTCTTGGGAGCTACACTTGCTTGAGTCAGCCCTTCCTTCTGCCTCTAGACTGCTTCTGTTTGCAGAGTGCCTGTCATTCACTGAAGTCACTTGTATGTTTGTTTGTCATGGATCTCTCCCACTGGGATGGTAAGTAAAGGATCATGGTGTGTTTGGGTTCTCTAAGACCAGTGGCTGCCTTCTAGTGGTAGGTGCCCAATAAACTATGGTAATGACAATTTTGTCATTTGTGATATGTTTTAAAATTTTTTTTATTTATTTGAGAGATAGAGAAATGAATAGAGTAGGGAGAGAAAGAGGGGGAGAAAGAAAGAATGAAAGAGCACACCAGGGCCTCCTATCACTGTAAACAAACTCCAGGATTTGTGCATCTGGCTTTACATGGCTACAGGGGAATCAAACCCAAGTTGTCAGACTTCATAAGCAAGAACCTCTTAACCGCTGACCCAGCTCCCTGGCCCATTGAGATATGTTTTGTTCATTGATATCCTTAGCTCTTTGCCTCTGGCAGCTCCATGGTGCTGTTGAATTGGATTGCACTGAGAGATCACTTCAGATCCAGCCTTCTTCCATTCTTCCAGGGATTCCTTTACATTTTCCTTTTCTTGCTCTTCAGCTCATGCTCCAGAGGGCAAACATGATCTCCCCTAGCCATGCTTCCCATCCCATCACCGTATAGTGGAGCACACAAATAAATTCATTTGTTTTCTCTTTCCCAGAAACACAAAAACTGCAATGACATCAGTTCTGATGAGTTTTGAGCTAGTTGAAGTTGTAAATTTCCTTCTGCCTGATTTTTTCCCCAATTGTTTCTGGCTGAGGGCTGATCCAGAAAGGAGCAAGTTGAGTGGCAGGTTCGCAACTCCCACCACTGCAGGGACATCAATCAGAAAGACTTCAGAACGCCATGCGTGGGGATGAGGCAGAGCACATGAAAGACACCAGGACGGGTAGGTACGTATGATTAGCTAGGCTACAGCAAGTTTTGTTTTCCCTCTTTTCCAGACCTCCAAAAATGGCCAAGCCAAGCAGGAGTCTAGCCCACATATCGAGACCTTTCTGAGCTGCCTATCTCTAGGGAATAAGTGAATCAGTTCAAGTGGGCAACGCATGTGAAACATCTAACAATATATGTCTGACGGACTGGCTGTGATGAGTCTGACTGTACTTGCTAGGTTGGTGGGACTATGACCATTACTTAACCAGCCTCAGCGCCCATCTCTTTGAGGGCAAAATGGTCACATGAGTGCCTGCTCTGCAATGCACTTCCATGTGTCTTCCATGTATAAATACATGCAAACAGGATTAGGAAGCTGAGTTTAGACACAGGCACATAATCAAAGAGTATGCTAAGCATTATCCACTAAGTGAAGAGAAAAACAAAAACTGTGTTTGATGTATTTTTCCATTTTAAACATCCTAGTGGGTGCAAAGTAGATTCAGAGCTTTACTCGGCTGCCAGTTTGACATCAGACCATCCAAAAGTTCCCAACACTCGGAAGGCTGAGGCAGGAGCATCACTGTGAGTTCGAAACCAGCCTGAGGCTACAGAATGAGGTCCAGGTCAGCCAGAGCTAGAAAAAAAAAAGACAAAAAATATTATTTGGAAATTTTATCAAGATGTTGTGATTTGTCTGCCATATTATAGATATTGCCTATGTTCTCTAGAGATTTTCTTTCTCATTGGATGATGATAGCAGAGTGAAATACTGACCTCTTTAGTGCCCATCAGAGATTTCTCAGCCATTAATACTGGGAACTAGCAGATGAAATTCTGTCATCTAAATCTTACTTATAACCAATTAAGCCCTTAAACTTGAGTAAAATACAGGCAGTGATTTTCACCAATTGGAATTTATTACTTTAATTTCCTGAGATAGATTAATCCATCAATCAAACAGCAAAATTGTTTCCCAAGATTCTATGGTTGTCATACAGTGATTAATTTTAAAGAAGCCTAAAGTCACTATTAAAAATGTATTTGTGGGCTTGGGAGATGGCTCAGAAGTTAAGAGCTCTTGCTTGCAAAGTCTACCAGCCTGGGTTCAACTCCCCAGAACCCATATAAAGCCAGACACACAAAGTGGAGCAGGTGTCTGGAGATGGTTTGTCCCATTCTCTTTCTCTCTTTCTTTCCCCCTACTCTCTCTCTCTCTCTCACATAAATGAAAGTATTTTTAAAAGACATATTTGTGTCTCCAGCCCATGAAGATGCAACTGTGACTCCATTTGCAAGAGAAGACAGTACAGTTCCATGTACAGGTTGTAAAGAATATATTCTTTCAAAGCCTTGCAGTTTCTCAAGAAAGAGATCTCTTCTTTCCTTCATCCTGGATACCTAGAAGAAAGAGCATTCCCTTCAATTCAATTTTTAAAAATCTGGATTGGCATAGATACTTTTGCTTCTAGGACCATCTAAAACAGCAACTGTCAATGATCGTTGTGGGTGAGAACCTGCACACCGTAATGTCCTATCCTCCATTCAGGTACCACTTCACTGCTGCTCACCACAAAATGAAACACAAGTTCATGTGAGACATAACGAACTGAGATACCAAGATGAATAAAAAGACCAAGTAGAGATTGGAAAAAAAAGATGGATGAAAAACCAGAGGTCCTACCTCACCAATCAATAGCCATTCTGAAGCTCAAAGTAGCATCCTGGGCCAACTGTGTTCAATTTCCAGTAGCTACCAGATCAGGTTGTCTCAACTACTCGAGGGGAAGAGCATTCCTCAACCTCAAAGCCGGTTCCTAGCATGTCTCAGTAACACCAGCAGCAACATCTGCTGAATTGGAAAAAAACGTTCAGCCAACATGATGGAGCTCTGGGGAAAGGATGTTGGCTTTAAGAGGACCTCTGTTATCTTCTAAGTGAACTTCTTATCTTGGCCTAGCGTTCAGTTTCCCTCACAAATCTTTAAAGTCACTCCTAATATTCGGCCTTCAAAGTCACTAACTCATGATCCTGTGAGAAAGGAATTTGCCAAGTACAGTACAGTGTTTGGGTTCAGTTCTTTTTCTTAAATCTTAAGAGGTGTGGTCAACAGTCTGTTTCCCAAAGCAAACGCCTGTGTTTTCCACCTCCTTCTTTTTGGCATGGGATTTATTTATAACACAGTTGGAAATTTCTTACACTCTGTATTTCTTCTCAGGTACTCCCAGCATCCTGGTACACCTTAAATTTCCCATAGTCTGTGATTCATTTTTTTTAAGAGTTTTACAATTGTATGGATTTTGATCAACCCAGTTACCAAACACAATTTATTCTTTGTAGTAGAACAAATTCCTTCTACGCAGTCAGTCTCTCTCCCCAAACTCCATGTCTACCCATTTCTATTTAAATGTCCCTTCCCTGCCCCTCTGGTTTGCCTTCGCTAGGATGTCATATAAATGGAATCGTATATTATGCATCCGTTTGAGGCCAGTTTTTCACTTTGCAAACTGCATTTAAGATGCATCCATATTGTTGTGTGAACGAATCATGAATCAACTGTTCCTCTCCTTTTCTTCCTCTGATATGTTCGACTACTCTTCAGGTGATGGGTCTTCTGAGTAAAACTGCTAGAAATATTTGGTGCATTTTTGTGCCTGAACAGAAGTTTTCAGTTCACTTGGGTAAATGCTAAGCAGTACAATTGCTGAGTCCTATGGTATGAGTTATGTTTAACTTTCTAAGAAACCATCAAGCTGTTTACCAACTAGGTTACACCATCGCATACTTCAACCGGCAATGAGTGAGAGTTTATTTCATCTGCATCTTTGAAGTTCTTTGAACTATGTTTCTGTGTGTTTGGTTTTTATCTTACAGACTGTAACAAGTGTGTAGTGGCATCTCATTGGTCGTTTTAACTTTCTTTTTCCCTACTGTCTAATAGCATTGAACTTTTTTTCATCTTATTTAGGGAATGAATCCATTTGATACTTTGGTCATTTTATTGAGTTTTTGGCAGGTGTTTTCTTCCAGTCTTTAGATTATCTTTTCAATCTTATAACAGAATTTTTCACAGAACAAAGATGTTAAATTTTCATTAAGGTTCATTATCCACCATTTTTTAAGATTATCCTTTAAATGGTACCATATCCCAAACATTCTGTCAAATATAAAACCACAGGGATCCAATTTTTCCATTTGAATTCATTTTTATACAAAATGTGAGGCTTGTATCAGGTTCTATTTTTTCAACAATTGTTCTATCTGTTCCAGAACCACTTGTAGAAAAGACTCTCTTTTGTCATTGAACTGTTTTTCACCTAGACATAGACATGTAATAGTTAACTGATTTGCAACAAAATCAGTTAACTTTTAATGTCTATGGCTCATTCTAGCCATCTGTCTGTTCCTTTTTGACAATATGACACTCCCTCCATTAGTGTAGCTTTATATTAAACTCAGGTCATGTAATTCTTTCACCTTTGTTCTTTTTAAAATTCTCTTAGATATTCCAGCTCCTTCATCTTGCTATATCAGTTTTAGAACCACCACATTAATATTGATAAATATAATGTGTTAGGACTTAAATTGGGACTTTTTTTAATCCATAGATCAAAATGAGGGAAATGGCACATTACAATATTGAGGCTTATAATCCAGGAATATGGTATGTTTCTAAATTTAGTTAGATCCTGTATTTCTCTCTTCAATATTTTATAAACTTTTTGTTTTGGTTTGTTTTGTTTGTTGTTGTTTTGCTTACAGGTCCTAATACATTTTGATAAAATTGTATTTATTTGGGGAAGGTTATTGTAAATAGCATTGTTCTTTTAAACTCCAAATTTCAACTGTTGAGGTCATTTTGTTGCCTTCTGTTTGCTGGCAGTGGTAGGTGTGCATAATGTATATGCGTGTAGGCGTTCATGAGTGTATGTGTGGGTGCACATGTGGGTGAACACATGTGGGTGAACATGAGGAAGCCGGAGATTAACATCTAGGGTCTTCCTTGCTGATCCTTTCCTTATTTTTTTTTTTTGATACAGGGTATCTTATTCAATCTGGAGCTCACTGTTTTGGCTAGCCTAGCTGGCCCACAAACCCCAGGGGACCTCCTGTCTCCCAGGACTGGTGTTACAGGGGCACTCTATGACACCTAACTTTCTTTGGTGGGCGGTGGGCTTGCAAACTCAGGTCTTCTTGTTTCTGGAGCAAGTTCTGCACCAGCTGAGCTATGTCCCCAGAACCTCCATTTGTTTGTTGCTAAGAGTAAACTTGACTTTGTATGCTAACTTCATACTCTGAAACTTTCCTAAATTCCCTTACTGGTTCTAGGAGGGTTTTTAATAGGTTCTATGGGATTTTGATTCACAAACAATTATTGTTGTCTTCAATGAGGGCTTTAGTTATTCTTTTAAATCTTGATGCCTTTTAAAATTATGATGTAATGGTAGTTATTTTAATAATCTAAATACTAAAAATTAAGACTAAAATAGTTAAATACAGAAATTCACAGAAGTGAGAAAGACTTCTTAGATTTTATCATTTGCTCATTTACTTAGTCAGTGAAATGCATCCTTGTATCTCCATGATGCCAAGTATTTAAGGAAGTCAAAACAACTCAGGCTTGGATCCTACCATCAAGTATTTTGTAACTGAATAAGAGGTTATAAGACGGGAATAAAAGTTACTTTAAACAAAGGTAAAGTGAGACTAGTCAGAGGTGAATAGACAATGAGCAAGCAAGGATCTAGAGGCAGAAGAGCGGGTGAGTCATGAAGGTCTAGCGAGGGAGTGGTCATGAAGAAGTCAGGGTAGGGGTGAGAGGTGGCACAGGCAAAGCCTTTGGGATTTGCAGATGGTTGCGGTTGTCAAAGGAAGGGGATGAGCTGAAGCTCTGGGATTGAGGTTCAAAACCACAGATTGACATTCTGACATTCTGTAATCTATAGGTGGTTTAAAGTGCTGGAGTAAGATGAGCACAAGATCAAAGCTTGACATGAAGATAAACCTTGGCCATTATTCCCCCTCTGTCTCCATTCTCAGGCTCTAAAACCACAAATGCTCCAGCATCAAGACCTGTCTTCTCCAATGGGACAGTGACCACAGTTATCTGGAGGGGAAGAGTCAAGAGGAAGGACATGGTGGAGGTAGAAGGCATCTAGCTGAGCATGTTCACAAGCTCTGGCCTCTTGGAAACTTAGAAGGAGTCCTGACCCCTTACACTGATTGAAAGAGGAATGAAAGGCTAGACATTTATATACTCCTCTGAAGAGGAGACTTGTTTTACAGAGGAAGAAAAGATCACCAAAGCTAACAGGGAATCAAACCCAGGTTTGTCTAATAATAGCTTCTGTGCCAAGAGCTTCTCTCGTGTGCCAGGCACTATCTTAAGTGCTAGTCTGTGAGGAGGTTTCCATTTTTCTCATGGAGCATCACCCAAGGTTTCACTGAGAGTGAATAAGGGAGACACTTCTGTATCACACCGCCTACTGCTCTGCGTTCAATAACCCACATCTCCCTGGCCAACAAAAGTGTCACCATGAGTAACGAGGCATTATCTGTCACAAAGTGTTGAGCACCCCCTCAAGACATCAGGGGACAGCACTGTGCACCCAGCTGTGGATGATGTGGGAATGTGCACTTGCCTCAGAGTCCCTGCTCTCCAAGACCTCAGTCTGGAAAGGGAAACAATTTTGTCTACAATAGGTATAAAATATGCATTAGTAGAAATGCCATTTTTACAGCAGCTATAAAGGACACAAACACATTAATTTTCTGGTCCTCTGTCAAGGAAAATGAAAGTCAAATTCACTCCTCCTGGCTAAAAGCATATACTTTTGATTAAGTGCATAGTGAAATATCTATCACCCTCCTCCCAGCCCTCAGCCTCGACCATGCTGCTGAGGGCTTTCTACAGAGAAGCCAGGAGATTTGCCCACAAAACCAAGCTGAGAAACCTGGAGCCAGAACTCTCACTCAGGGGCTTCTTGAGTTATTTGGTCCTTGAAGGCTGTAAAGCTCATTACAGTAGAAACTAATCCCAGTTCTCATTACAGAAAGAAGACCAGAGTAGGCATGAACTCATCCTTGGCATTTTCAGTTTTTAGAAGGGGGGGGGGAGTCTAGAATAGGACTTCAATCTGTAGCTGACTCTGAACAATTGTGATCACTCGCTACCTTTGGACCAGGCTCAGTTTTTAAATATTTCATCGTCACTAGGTGGAAAGCTTTGACATCTTTTCATTCTCTCTTCTTTGGAGCTTTGGAAATGGCAAGTATGCATCTATTTCCTTAGAAAAGTGTAATCCTAGACACACTTGGAAGGAGTATTTCTTCCTTTGGGGACCCTCTTTCTACACCCTTTTATAACCCTATATCCCTCAGCTCTTAGAGGGAAAAGTCTATTCACACCTTGATGTGGCCAGTTTCTCCTTGCTGTGACATAAAACCAGAAGAGCTTGTGGAAGAAAGGGGTTTATTTTGGCTTATAGACTGGAGGGGAAACTCCATCATGGAAGGGAAAACAATGGCATGAGCAGAGGCTGGGCATCACCTCTTGGCCAACATCAGGTGGAAAACAGCAGCAGGAGAGTGTGCCAAACACTGGCCAGGAGAAGCTGGCTACAACACCCACAAGCCTGCCGCCAATAGTACACTGCCTCCAGAAGGCTTGAATTCCCAAATTGCCACCAGCTGGTGATCTAGCATTCAGAACACATAAGTTTATGGGGGACACCTAAATCAAACCACCACACTCCTACTATATCTATTCTCAGCATATACTTATTTGTGGCCAGCTGTGGATTACTTTTTCCTTCCCCAACCAAGTCCTCAATGCTGGCTGGGTGCCCTGCAATTCAGCTTATTTCTGAAACTAACTGGTTAGGCTAGACCCTGCACAGTTTAAGGGTCAAATCCCACAAGACAGTCACAGTTGGCGTGTCCAGGTTACCCACAGTTTATGCCCAATTTGACTGCAAACTAGAGGTTCCCACAACTAGGGTCTCGATGAGTCATTGGCTAGACTCACAGAACTCAGGAAAATGCTTTACTTACTATTACCCATTTACCATGACCCAGAAAGAACTGAAGCAAAGAGATGCTCGCAGAAAAGTGGACAAGAGTCTCCAGGCCTCCTCCAGGTGTCCAGCAGGCAGGGGGCTCTCTGAACTCTGTCATTTGAGGGTTTGGGGAAGGTTGCTTCGTTATATTCATATGCTTGATTAAATCATTGATCACTGATGATCACCCCAGGCCCTCTTACTTCCTCAGACACAGGAACAGAGAACTAGAGAGCGGGGAACTGGTGATCTGAAAGTTCCAACCCTCTAATTCTCTGGTGAGTCCTGGAAACCAGTCTCCGCCCTGAAGTTCTCCAACACCCTCAGACACCAGGCATCTCATCGTCATAAACAAAGACAATTCTGAGATCTGAGAATTCCTAGGACCATGTGCCAGGTCAGTAGCAGGCAGAGATCAAGTATCTCTCCCAGATATTTATTTTGACCTTATGTTGTTATGTGATTGCACCTCCACATCCTTCCAGGCTGACATAAGATAAAGCTCAGAACCTTTTTCGCAGTAAATTATATGCAGTTTAAAGCCAGGGCTCTCCAACTGGAAGAGCAGAGGATATTCATTGCTCTCAAGGCCATGGGACCAGCAGAGCACAGCTTAGAGACAAACTTGCTAGAAGACTTCAGGAAGGAAGTGGACAAACTGTATCCTGTAAGGGTTGCATGAATGAGCGACATTGACATTATGAGAGGAACACTGTGTTTGAGACATACCTCAGAGCACCAGGGTTGGCAGGTCACCTCTTCTGTCTCCTGATCTTAGGACAAAAGAGAGTGAAGCCCCTCAATAGGCAGGCAGGTGAATACTTTGAGGAGTTCTAAACGGGAGACCTTGGAGTAAAGGCTTATACGAGGCCTGAGTTTGGAAACAAATTCACCAAAAACTTAAACAATATTTTTAATTTACTAAATTTAAGCAAATAAGAAGGGATATTAAACATTCTTACTAGGTACATTATGCTCATTTTTAAATAGTAAGAGTATAGTATTGCGTATTTAATTTTGCTTTCAAGAAATTCCCAAGATTGTCTTCTCTCCCAGTTTTACAAAGAAGGTGCTTGTAAACTCCTCTGCTTTATAACAGATGGATGTACCCACCAGGAAGAATTGTATAACAACTCTTACATTTCATCTGTATCTGAAAGTCTCCATGCATGAATTCCTCTGCAAGCCTAGTGAAGCCTATAGGTTCCTTCTAGAAAAACAGCTTGTAATTATAGAATATCAACTATATAAGGTTCCACTTAAAATTTAAAATAGCCAAAAGGTTTAAAAGACAATTTGTAACCTAGTAATACATGCATCTCTTTATTAAAGAATTATATAACAAGTTCTAGAGTGAGTTGAATGGCAAATTTCAAAGTTGTTATGGGGATAAGTGATCCTTTAAGATCCTGAAGTAACCATGCTATGATATATAAATACCCAGGATTTCCACGCTTCTGTGGTTTCTCAGCGCGTGCATAATTGAAAGAGTTGTTAAAACTTGACAAAAATATAAAGATATATTTATTTTTACTAAAGCTCAGGGACCCACAAATTCTATGCCTTTGAAACATATCATAATGATAACCGAAGTTCTTCAGTCTTATTTAAGATTCATTCACTTCCAGCTTTCCTGACAGTTTGGGTGGTTCTGGCATAACACTGGGTAACTTTTATCTAAATAAGTCTGAAGAGTCATTTCCCAAGCCCTCCCTCCACAGAACATTCATGTTTGTAGGGTTATAGCCACACAACGTCATGTCACACCTCCATTCTCCCTTCCTGGTACCCATGAAATGTGGCTCTAAACTCCTCAGATGCCTTCCCGCTTACTTCTCAAAACTGCTTCCTTTGCCTCCCTTATCCTGTCTTCAAGGTCTGCCTGTCACATTTCTGAGGATTCTAGAAAAATACCTTGAATTCATATATAGTGGGGATATTTGCAATGTATGTGCACAAACCTTCCCAGGCTAGAATCCCACCAAGACAATCATTGGGTCCAACAAGTGGGTCTTCCGAGGCAAAGAATAAGTGCCCACCTCTAATCCATCTCTGGGTGCATGGGAATTGAAGCATCCACGTGACATCCAAGGTACTTGACTAGAGCCCAGAATAGGAATAGGGAAAGGGCTTTGCTAAGGTCAAGGGGTAACAAGCACCATGCAATCTCAGAAACTGAACGGAAAGCAATTCACGTATATTGAACATGGATTGTGGTAGATTTATATTTCCTCAATCTTCAAAATGCAAAGAGTGGGCCATTATCTTCACTGAAGAATGAGCAGAGAGGCTTAAAAAACTATGCACCCTTGGCTGGGGAGATGGCTCAGAGGTTATAGGTGCTTTCTTGCAAAGTCTGAAGGCCTGGGTTTGATTCCCAGTGCCCATGTAAAGCCAGATTCACAAAGTGGTTCATGTGTCTGGAGTTGGTTTGCATTGGCAGGAGGCCCTAGCACACCATTCTCTCTCTCCTCTCTCTCTCCCTCTCTCCTTGTAAATAAATAAAAACATAAAAAACTTTAAAACTATGCACCGTGTCCAAGGTCACATAAAGCTAGTAAATGTCGGGTCTGCACCTCTCGTCTCCCATCAAGCCTGGCATCTCATCCGCTGCCACAGGGCTTCTGACACCCCCTTGTGACTGAGCAGAGGGGGTTTGCCGCCCTCTGTGTACCTGATCTCTTGGCACCCTGTGGGGTTTCTTGCCTTATACATAAAGCCTCTCCTCATCCCTTCCTAATGTGCCTCCCTCTCGACCACCTACAGAGCTGGAGCTGCTCACCGCCCACTGGACCCTCCTTTCTGACTGAATGAAGTCCCCTTTGGAACTGACTTTGTCCATCATGCCTATTACCCCAATTTCCCAGAAAAGCCCTCTTTCTATTCTGGGCTTTTCAGTCAAGTGACTTGAATATCTCATGGGTGTTTTGATCCTTGTTTGCCCCAAAGTGGATTAAATCCATTCTCTTTCTCTAGTGAACCCCATGTCAGTGAAAATACCCTACTTTGATGAAAAGCACCCCTCTTTATTCAAGTCAAAAACCTGAGAATGGCCATTACTCCTTGTTGTGGTCACCTTCTTAGTTGCTGAGCAGAAAGAACCCGAGCAAAAGCGGCTTGTGGAGGAATGGGTTTATTTGGCTTACGGACTCAAGAGGAGACTCCATCCTGGCAGGGAAAATGATGGCATGAGCAGAGGGGTGGACATCACCTCTGCCACAGCACTGGAAATAGTGGCAGGAAGGTGTGCCCAAATACTGGCAAGGGGAAGCTGGCTTATAACCCCCATAAGCCCGCCCCCAACAACACAGCTTCATCAAGGTTGTAAAACCCAAACTGCCATCAGCTGAGGATCGATCAATCAGAACACATTCATTTGTTTGTGGGGGACACCTGGCTCAAACCATGACACTCCTCTTTCACCCCCATACTCAATCCAACACACTCTTATGATTTTACCTACAAAGAATATCTGAAGTCTTCCCTGCGGCACCTCCACTAAATGGGATCTCAAGATACCATTGTTTCTTATCAGTTACCTAAGTAGCCACCTAAGGCCCCTTCCTGCCTGCCTTGACCCACTTCCTCTGCTTGTGTTTTTCAGTGGTTTTCCATGACTCCATATTAAAACACAAACCCCTAACCTAATCGGTGAGATCTGGTGTCTGCCTCCCTCACTAAGCTGCAGTCACTCTGCCCTTTGTTTTCTCCCTTCCACCTTCCCTGGAACTTCTTCCACTTCTTCAATTACCTGTGCCTCTTCCAGTCTCTGGGACTTTGCCTAGACTCTGCTTAGAATGCTAGCCCACTGCTCCTCTGGAGCTCAGTTTAAATGTCACTTCCCTAGAAAAGCTGCTCCAATTCCCCCAACCCTCTCATTGAGAGTATTTTAGCCTTTGATTAAGTATGGGGATTTTTAGGATTGATAGACAAATTTAACAGAGGTTAATTGAGTGAGAATAGTTCATGAATTGATCAGCCCTGAAAACTGGAAGAGGTTCAGGAAGTTTTACACTGCAATGTGGACAAATGACATTTATGAGTAAAAAACAGAAATGTGGGGCTGGAAAGAATACTCAGTGGTTAAAGGTGCTTTCTTGCAAAGCCTGATGGCCTAGGGTTCAATTCCTCAGTATCCATGTAAAGCCAGATACACAATGGCATATGTATCCGGAGTTCATTTGCAGCAGGAGGAGGCCATGGATTCTCTTTCTCTGTAATAAAATAAATAAATAAATAATTTAAATAAACTTTAAAAATATATAAGAAAATAGAAATGTGGTGCAGGGACAGTTTGCTCCAAAAACACCCAGGGGGCTCAACAGGTTCCTTATGTGAGCATGATCTAATCAGTTGGCAGACTACGGTTGGCTAAGAGTCAGTTCCTGTGATTGGCTAAGACCCAGCTATTTGTTACAAAAATATAGTGTTCAGCTTTTGGCTAGTTTACATACCATTTAGTTGTAGGTTTATTATACAAGAGCTTAAAGTGTGAAGGCATCATTAGGCGAAAACTAGTTCAATTTAATACAAACAAATAATTCTGCTTTAATATGTATATCCTTCCCCCTCAGTGTTATAAGCTCTATAGAAGAGCAACTACCTGCTCATCAGCCCCAAAACCTAGTTCAGAGCTGTTGCCATGTGAAGGTTCCCCTCCTTCTCGTCTTCTCAAAGGCAAGAATTCATAAACAAGTAAGAAGTTTACTTAGCAAAGTATAGCAAAGCCCGAGCTGCACACAGAGGTTGGAATGCACTGTCCTGAGAGGCAGCACCACGGTGGATCTGTAAGTTCTGTGAATATTTATCTTCCCTCTCAAATCACAGGGGAGCAGATCTCCTTTTAGAATCTTCTTTTCATGACCCCTAAAGGAGAACCTGGCCAAATACTAGGCTATCCATGGTCCCCTGTCACAAGGACTGATCCAGACGACCCATGGAGGAGGTTATCCAGCGGAGTGGGGAGGGGAGAGGGGGAGCATCGGAGAATTGGGGATAACAACTCATTGTTTGCCCACTAAATAATGTAACTCATTATGGACAATAAAAAATTGAAAAAAAAAAAGAGAGGCCACATCAGGGCGGGTTTGTGAAGCCACAGTGTCAAGGAAAGTCTAATGAAGTCGGGATCTTTTGCAGACTCGCCCCTGTCATTCTGTGCACCTGCGGTGACTGGGGAAGAGGCATGGCACCTTGCTTTCTGATACAGCAGGAAGGCTGGTTAAGGGGGGTGCGGGGAGGGGGGAGCATCTGACTCTCCCAAGACAGCTACAGTTTCCTCGGGTCCCTGAAATCCAACTCCCTGCCTTCCCAGGACATGCAGCTCCCACCATTCCACTGTGGTCTTCCTTGGTGATCTCATACCTAACTCCCTGCCTAGCCAGTGTCAAGATTTGGCACCTAGAAGAAATTTGCTATATCTCTTTTGAGTAATTAATTGCATGTCTAAATATCTCTTTTGTCATAGACTCTTCTAGAATCATACAGGTGAATGGCTGGTTTTGTATGTCCCAAGAAAATAAATATGTTTTATTTTCTTTATGTTTTAGTTGGGATTTATAACTGCAAAGACTTAAAAATTTAGGTCAAAGAATCTGAAAGGACTTTAATCTACTTTATTTCTATTTAAAGATAATAATAATAAGACAAGTTTCATATATTACCTTTAAATTTCTGTCATTAAAATACATGGATCAATCCTTTATGTGGTTCACGGTTCCCAAAAGAGTCACTATTTACTCACCCAATAAGAAAATGTTATTGGGGCTGGAGGGATGGCTCTGCAGTTAAGGTGCTTGCCTGCAAAGCCTAATGACCTGGGTTGGATTCCCCAGTAGCCACATAAAGCCAGATGCACAAAGTGGCACATGCACCTGGAGTTTGCAGCAGATGGAGGCCCTGGCATCCCGTTCTCTCTGTCTGTCTCTCTTCTATCTATCTTTCTCTCTCTTTGCTTGCAAATAAGTAAAGAAAAATTTTAAAACATTTTTTAAATGTTATCACCATTTGTGGTCACATTCATAATGTCAAAATGAACATCCCCGGGGCAACTTGCAAAACCAATTGGCTGACAAATGAATATGGTTTGGGTACTGGACTTTTTTTTAAGTGAAATGCACATTTATTTAAAATAAACAGATTTGATTAGTAACTTCCAGGTAAGGCATATCAGAGTGTGAGTTGGAGGGATCAGAAAGATGTTTAAACAGAGTGAGATGGTCAATGATGTAATAAGCTGACCACATGCAAGCAAGGTCAGACCTGATTTGTGTCTGCCAGCCTACATTGCAGGCAGAACCTCAGCACATACTTCAGTCCTTCCCTGCTGGGCATCCTTGAACTCAAGGATTTGTTTCACGTATATGCTCCTTTCTCGGTCAAATGCAAAGTACATATTTTAGCTCGTCACTCCTCTCTTCCTAGCAGTTCAAAACTGTGAATAATGCCTAAGATACATCCAGAAGCAAGCAAGTTAAAACAACACAGTTGTGCTGCTAATCTACTTTTAGCATCTTTAATTTGTAAAAGAACTGTGAGCGGGAGAATGGCACATGATACTATGCCTGATTTCAGTTCTCACACTTCTATTAACGCCTTAAAAGCAAAAGGAGCCTGGTGGACACCCCATAGACAACCTGGGCATTCCATGTAATGCCTCTGCCTTAGAACGAATCATTGCACAAAAGCAAGTTTAGCCACACATTCACTGAGTGGACAACTATCTCCCAAAAGAAAGCAGAAACAAAACCTTTGAGTTCTCCAGCTATGGCCTTCCTCCAGATAACTCTCTGAGAAAGCCTTAAGGTTTAAGATTTCCAAAAATTGACTGATAAACTAAGTGTGCCATGCCCCCATATTGATGTCATTCATTGCTAATATTAGCAGCAAAGCATTTCAGGTTCACCTAGGAAAGAAGAGCTTTTATTTTTGAGTTGAACAAGAACAGATACTAAAAATTCACACGGTGAGACTTCCTTCTGGTATATCTGACACAGATATAAACCTGTGCAGTGAAACTATTTTGAATCAAATAGGAAAGGAATTCAATTTAGCAGGGACTTTGGTATGCTTAAGGACTTTTATACAGTCTCACCCAGGGAATACTGAGGATGAAGAAAGATGTAATCACATAGAGTTGTTTAGTTACACAGTGTCATAAAACATCATGATGTGTTTGTGAATATTCTACATAGGTAACGTGAATGGTAACCTTGGTCGTTTGATGTTAGAGCCATACACACAACATATTTTGGGTCCACTGGTTCACATAAGTTATCCAGCAGCGCTTACGTGGATGGTCAGTTGCCACATGTCTGGTCCATATTGCGCAGAGGTGGGTGGAGGCAGGAAGATACCAATGGACTCTTTGGAATAGCAGCACTGCTCTTGGAATTCCATCCATGCCCTGCACAGGAAGTAGCTCCTCCTACTCTCTCATTTTGCAAAGTGAGTGGCACCATCATGTGTCAAGAATGGTTGATTTTTGTGGTTTAAGTCTTGAATTTGGATTAGCCAGGACCACGTAAGGGCAATGTACTGAAAAGCCTAGAAATCTCTCAAGCAGAAAAAATTGCCTGTCATTTTAAAAAATGAAACATGAATCTGGTAACCATTCTCCCTAGAAAAGGAAAATATTTAGAGAAAGAATAATGTAAGTTAAAGGGCTAGAGGAAATGAAACCACCAGGGCTCAAGGGGGGTGTCCCAGTACCCCTGTATTAGTGTGTATCTACAGCTGGGTGTGTATCTATAACTGTGTATCTATAACTGAGTGTGTATCTATGGCTGAGTGTGTATCTACAGCTGAGTGTGTATCTATAGCTGAGTGTGTATCTATAACTGAACGTGTTTCTATGGCTAAGTGAGTATCTATGGCTGAGTGTGTATCTATGGCTGAGTGTGTATCTATAGGTGAGTGTATATCTATAACAGTGTGTATCTATAACTGAACGTGTTTCTTTGGCTAAGTGTGTATCTATGGCTGAGTGTGTATCTATAACTGAACTTCCCTTACATCTTTTTGTTGGTTTGTTTCAGAAAAAGCTTTCCAAAATGTACAAATAGTCATGGCAAGAAAATGAGACATGTTTAGTTCTTGCTATTTTGAAATTTGTGTCTATTGACAATCTCAGTCTTCTAACCATATAGCTAAGTGGTTATTATCTTAAGTCATTGTCAAAGGGAAAACAGAGCAGGTCCCCCATGCTGGTGCTGAGCTATTGCTCATGAAGTACCTAGCAGTAGAACCTTGCTGTCTTTGCATTCACTAGAAACGTCTCTGAATCTAATGCCCTAGCCTTAGAACTCCCTTGCTTGCATGGCTGTTTGGTTGTTTTTCACCAAGTCACTTCTCTCTGTTAGTCTCAGAATCACTGAAATATATTAAGTCACACAAAAAGCCTCGTATAGATCCTCTTCCCTATGACAAGCAAAGTCCTCCCCCTGTGCTCCCAAAGATCCCATGGCAGGGCACACCCCTCTGCACTGTGATGGGTTTGCTTTCCTATGTCCTTCCCGGGAGTCTAGGCTCCTTGAAGAGAGAGAACTGTGCCCTGTTCCTCTTGGAGTCATTAAGACCTGGGACAAGGTGGCCTCTCATTAGATATTTACTTATTCATCAGTGCTGACTGTCTCTACATGAGGACAAAGTTATTTACCTATATTTTATTTTCAGGGTTTTTGTCATGGATTTGGTGTTTTTTCTTCTCCCCACTATAAAACCTTTGCTCAGGAGCTCTATCTCTAGAAAGCAGTAGACTTTGAAACTTCACAGGAAGGTCTTCTAGTTGTACAAATGATATCCAAAACGCTACTCAAAGAACAATGTTGTAGGAAAATTATTCATGGAACAAGTCAAATTATTTTTCTCCTTTTAAGTAGTTCAAGATATTTTTCATATATGTGTGTTTGCAATAGTTTTCTTCCAGTTGGAAATAGACAATTAATATGGGAAAATTAAGCACCATGTCTGTTAGAAGTCAGCCAAGTCAAAAAGCACCAAAAATTATGGTTCCCTGTACTTGTTTACTGAATAACACCTGATCATTCATTGTAAGCTTCAGACCCCATACCAATGATGCTAGAGGAATGGCACAGATACCAACATCCCATCCTGAGAAAGAATCAAACTCCAAGAAAAGGGATCCACTTCCCTGACTTCTCTCCGCTTGTTGTAACAATGTGTCAAACCCCAGGTCTTCAACTCTGCATAGTGATGAACAGTTGGGTAGCTATGAAATTACATATGTCACTTAGGAAGCATTTTACACAAAAAAAAACAAGAGAAAGAACTATAATGTAAAATGAATATACTAATTGCTAACTCTAAAGAAGTCAAAGCAAAGAGGCTGGGAATATGGCTCGGTGGTTAAAGGCACTTGCTTGTAAAGCCTGCTGACCTCGGGTTTGATTCCCCCTTACCAACATAAAGCCAGATGCACAAAGTGGTACATGCATCTGGAGTTCATTGACAGCAGCAAGAGCCCTGGTACATTGATGCTCTCTCTCTCTCTCTCTCTCTCTCTCTCTCTCTCTCTCTCTCTCTCTCTCTTTCTGTCTTCTCTCTCCTCACAAATAAATAAAATATCTTGTCAAAATAAATACATAAAGAAGTCAAAGCAAATGACATAATGAGGTGAATCATCTGGAAAAGTAAGCTATACCTCTGTCGGGGAAGTCATAGCCAAGGGAACATGACCACTCTGAGTGCTATCTCTGTTTATAAAGCAAAAATACATTTCTTTTCCCTGATGAACTTTTAGGAATGAAAACAATAAATGTTGAGAAAGAAAACAAGATTCCTTTTAAAAAGAATTATCTGAGCTTCCTATAGCAATTTTGTATATAATTAGAAAAAAATACAGAATAGAGTTAAGAGAACCTAGCCAGTTGCCCAAGGCAATGACTAAGGAGGTGAATCAGGCAGGAGCCTGAGAAGTTCAAGACCAGCCTTGGCTCAACCTGAGGCCGGGAGATAATTCAGTGGGCAAGAGCACTTGCTGCACACCCATGAGGACCCAAGAGGGCCTGAGTTCTATCCCCAGAATCCACATAAAAAAGTGTGCATGGCCAGGACCAACTTCATTGGTCAGCTGATCTGACCACAAAAATTGTCCTAGGGGTCAGTGAGAGGCTCCTCAAGGAATCAATGTGGAAGAACAATAGAGGACACCTGACATTCTTCCCTTGCCTCTGCACACCTGTGCATACACTATACATACACACACACCTCACATACTAGAGAGAGAGAGGAGAGAGAGAGAGAAGTCAAAAATGAAAACCTAAAAGATGGCTTTAAAATTATTCTTCAGTTGTAAATACTATTCTATTTAGAATCCAATTAATCAGTTGGTCAACATAATTTAAGTGTCACTCTGTGTGTCGTGTGCAAGCAAATTAATAAGGAAATATTGGGACTGAAAAGCTGCATTTTGTAGGGTTTTTTGTTCTTATTCTAAACCTGAGAAGATTTTGAGCTGCCTAATGACAAAATGTCAAAGAAAGAGAAAAACTTTCTCAGATTTCAAGTGGCTCTATCTCTGTCACTGTTTTGACAAGAAGATAATATTCGGAGCTAAATTTATGTAATTTTACCCAAAAAAAAGTGATGACTATGTCTTTATTGTTTTTTCTAGGAATCTTGGAAAATCAGGACTCAGAGTTTCTTGTTTGGGTCTTGGTAAGTACCCGGGCACCCTTGTTGGGGGAGTAAGGGGGGACAGTACCATGGAGATATTGTGGTGCAGGTCAGGATTCTGTCTCAGGAAAGGAGACTGGCCAGCAGTCCATTTCTCCTAAACCTTTCCCCGTCCAACATGGCCACATCCCTTGTATTCATGGTGCCTTATACATGATCATCAAGCAGAAAGTCGCCTTAGAGGAGAAGGAAGATTGTGTACCTGAGTTGTTTCTCTTTCTTATTTTCCCTTTGACTACTTTTCTCACTTATTTTCTGATATTGTTGTGTATTCTATGCATTTTTAAAATCTACTTTAGGACATTGTGAGGAAACTGAGAAAACACACAGACATAACACATACATATAAAACACATTAATATACCCTTTAATAATTGTTATTCCTAAGACAGGATACAGATAAACACTTGCCTAACATGTACCAGACTCCGGATTGGATGCCTAGCACCATATACAAAAGAAATGCTATTCTTCCCAGAGAATATCAATTTTTAAAAAGAATGAACTCGAGATTGAAATTCTAACAGCATGAGGATAAATCTGAAATGAAGTCTGAGTATGATATGGGGAGACATGGAATGCCCAACAGTTCTCCAGACACAAGTAAATGATCTTAGGTGTTCATACCACTCAACATCATCAGAACTACGTCAGGTGCCTAAGAAAATCTGGGTCAACTGGGGAGAATCAACTCATCAAAGTGCTGAGAAGTGACAGCGGAATATTCGGCACTGAGACATCTCTGTCACACCTTCCAAGGCTCATGAATCATGGTGGTGGAAAGAACATATAAGCCAAAACAAGGGAGGAGTGTTTTCCAATATTGTTTTCCAGATACAAAATGGTTGTGGCAATCATGACTTCACACAAGACCTGCATAATAAAAGGGAAAGATTGATGACATCAAAGTAGAAGGGAGACAGTTAAAATAATAAATAAATAAATAAATAAATAAATAAATAAATAAATAAATAAATTTTAAAGTAGAAAAGAGACTAGTTGAAAAGAAGAAGGGATTCAGTGGAGGGGGGGTTGGGAGGGAGAACTTGGAGGGGGTGATAGGAGGGGATGATGATTATGGTAGATTGTGTATATGTATGGAGGTTGTGAATAAAAAATTAAAAACGAAGAAAACAGAAAATCAAGGTCAGAGTGGTAAGTGTGGAAGCTGTGGGAAACATACAGACCATGGCTCTGCTTCACAGATAGAAACTGGAAGGTTTTCTATTCGATTCTATGTGGAATGTGAGAAAATAAGCCAAAGGTGACTATTTTTTTTTTACTGAGCAACCAAAAGGGGAAGAGGGACTTACTACTAATTAGGATGTGGAAGAATGGGGTCAGAGAGGCGTACTTGGAGACTGATTTGGGATATGTTGTTTGAGATACCTGGTAAGCATCCAAGAAAGGGTATCCAGTAAGGAAATAGACGTAAAAATCTAGAGTTTAGAAAAGAGACCTGGGGTGAATATATGAATTTGGGAATCATTAATGTATAGCTGCTGCTGAAGTGACAGAGGCTAAAACGAGAACTTTAAGAGAGGTCGTATAGATTGCATGAAAAACTGAGCCATACGAGCCATGAGGTTTTCAAATTTTAAAAATTAGGAAAATGGATGAGAGCCAACAAATGAAAAAATCAAATGGAAAGTAAGAACAGCCTGAGAAAAGAAACTACTACCGAAAATAGCAGAAAAATTAAGTAGTGCTGGGTGTGACAGTGTTATCAAAGAAGGGAGCTGCCTTCACACCTGGAAAAGATGATACATGTATATGCTGATCAGAAATCCTCTTGAGATGAAAAAAAAATGATGCAGGATATAGAGAAAGACAAATATCCCAAAGACGCACGAGGAGGTGTCAAGGGAAGCTTTTTTCCTTGGGGAGACACAAACCCATGTGTATTTATCCCAGATAGGGCTCAGACAGCAGACCAAAGTACCATTGCACCAAACCCAGTTTGGTGAACTAATGAGTTTATTGGGGTACTTACAGAGCAGGGTGAGGCTTGCTTACAGGAGCATGGGTAACTCAAAGGCAGCTGCATCCCTGAAAAGCTCCCCAAAACCCCTCAGCAGAGGTGACAAGTCATGGAACCTGCATCTCTGGAGTACACTACACAACCTGCAGGCAGCTCCGATCATTGGAGAGTCTCTTCCCAAGCAGTTGTTTACCCTTTATACAGCCTTAGGGTGGGGGCTTGCAATTTCCCCCCCAGACTTGTTGACTTCCGGAGCTTCCTTCTGAAGAAATGGCTATTCAACAAGAGGGTAGCATTAAAGAAAGCAGAGTTGGTGAGGTGGTTTGAAGCTAGGAGAATGAAGGAGTGGTAGTGATGGTGAAGGCATCTCGTTGAGGTTATTTTCTGCTGCTGCTGTGTTCTCAGTGGAAATCGTGTTGGAAAGGATGGTTTGGAAGCTTAAGAAGAGAAGTGTAGAAGCCAAAGAGTGATTCCACCAGAGTAGACTTCGTGATGGTCAGACAACACTAGAACCTGCTAGAGGTTCTTCCTAACACATCTGAGGTAATACCATCTCTACAGTTCCAGGTGTTTTCTACATATGTAGGTAACTGTGCAACGTCAACTGAGTGTTCAGAAGAGTGATAAGGAGAGGGGGAAAATGGTGAGGGTTTCTGTAAGTGACTTATTACAATGGTAGACCTTGGAAATTCAGAGTAGGTAAGAAAATAATGACAGGAGCCAGAAGAATGAGCCAGGAGAGAAAAGGAAGCTACAGGACAGCAAAAAAAAATGTCTAGGACCAAAGAATTGTACATCCTACAGGGACCAAAGGACTGTGTTCATAAAAGCATAAGAGACAGTAAGTAGTTTAAGGGAGAATGTTAGGAAAATGGATTTGTACAGGGGTTCAATTGTTGGTAGTGAGAAAGACTAAGGTGTTTTAAAACATCAAATCTTTCAGCATCTGGGGCTCTTGGTAGCATCATCTGGGTTCCAACAGCCGTGGGCAGCCCCATTTCTTTAGTTCTGCTACCTGCAGCCTATGTAGCCTCTCCTTGGGCCAGCTCCATTCTGCGCTGGCCGCTGTCCACCAAAAATGTCATGTGGTCCTGGAATCTCCAAAATCCTGGAGACTCCACTGCAACCTGGGCTTCACCTTCACAGCTTCATGGAGTGGCCTCTCAGAGCCTCCCTTAAGAGATTCCAAACCTGCCGTATGCTGCTTGGTGGCAGTGACTTTCTGGAACCTTGGTACAAGACTTAGCGATACCATAATGCTAGAACTTTATATTCCTCCAAAGCCAGCCCTGTGTAGATTACGCTGCCATGTTCCTGGGCCAGCTTGAGATGTAGTCTGACCATCTTCTACCAGAGGCTCTAATGGTCTATGTGCCCATGGTGGGTGAATCTGGGAAAACACTTTTGTAGTCAGGTTTTTTTTTTTTTTTTTTGAGCAGGGAACCCCTCCAGTGGGATTCTCAGATCAGGTGCTTTGCTTTCAAAGGGAATTTGCACTTTCTCAAGCTGAAGGCTTCAATGTGCTGGGCTTTAACTTCAGGCCACCTTCACTACTGTCCCAGAGCAGGGTCGAGGTTTCTGTTATTAGTTCTAATCTATTTAGCAATTATAACAGTTTTATCTGCACTCTCCTTGCTTGTAACTTGAAAAATATCCACACTCATTTCTTTTCCAAACTATATATTTTTCATATCTTTTTGTTCTCTCTTACTATAGATCTGATGATGAGCAGGAAGCAGTAATCATGCATGTTATACTGTCTGGAAATGTCTTCTACCAGACTAGTTAGTACATTACTTTCAAATTCAATCTCACTCAAGCTTGCAGGACATTGGCAGAAAACAGCCAGATTTTTTTTCTTTGCCATCAATGTAACATGAAGACCTCAAGCCCAGTTCAACACTGAAACATCACATGTGTATTCTTTACTGTTGTCATTTCTACTGCCGTTCTAGTCTTCCAAATTGCCACTAGAATATCTAGCAACATTTGAGGCTTCTATAGCCCACAGCTCCATTCCTCTCATAAGGTCTATGATCCAACCAATTGGATTTCATAGTGCCACTGCCTCCCCTCTCACACCAATATTCCCATATTTTCTTATTGTTTTAATCAGATACCTGACAAGAAATAGCTTAAAGATTTCTTTTGACCCATGGTTTGAGGTGTATACATCCATCATAGTGGGAAAGCATGGAGACAGAAGCATGAGGTGGCTGGTCACATGGTTTCCCCATGAGTCTGTAAGTCAAAATGGAGTTTTCCTCCCTTCAGCTTGCTTTTGGATGGTGTCTTTCTGCCGGCAATGAGAAAGTTGACTGCAACAAAGGCCAATTCCACCCGATGCGCAGTGGCTGGGCTGATTGTGAAAATATACTGCCCACAGCCAGTAAGACCTGAAGTCAGAGAGACTTATGGGAAAGGAATAAATACCCTAGAATGACCCAAAGAGGTAGGATTGCCTTATGAGAAAGAAAGTTAGCAACATGTCTGAAGCCAGGAATGTGCTGGTCTACAGAGGGTCCTAAGGTGAAGACAGCATGGGACCCCGTCTTCAAGTTGTTCACAGTGCAGTAGGAGTTGTTTGGCACACAATAACAGATGGCGTGTTAACAGGTGCCTTAAAGGGGAGCTCAGGATGAACCAAGCATGAGGAAGAGCTCCTGTGAGATTCAGAACAGCCTCACGGGGAGGTGACACTTAATTGACACTTGAAGGGAGAGTTAGGTGCAGAGAGGACAAAGGACTCAAGTCAGACACAGCAACATACGATGCCTAGAGGAGAGCCCCTGGAGGAGAGGCATTTAGGGAGCTGGTCCTGTGCACAGAATATGATGAGTGCAAGGTGTTGCAGAATGTAAGAAGTAAGGGTAGCTGGCAAGCAGGAGGCTGCTATCAGGGCCTAAGTTTGCCTGGATTTTTCTTTTCTTTTGTTGTTTGCTTGTTTGTTTGTTTCAAGGCAGTTCTCATTCTAGCCCAGGCTGACCTGGAACTCACTCTGTAGTTCCAGGCTGGCCTTGAACTCAAAACGACCCCCCAACTTAGCCTCCCAAGTGCTGAGATTAAAGCCATGCACCACCACATCCTGCTCAGCTTGCTTTTAGCTCTTATTCTCTGGGTCTCTGATGCCGGTTCTTTGTACATATTTAATAGACTTTATTTTTATTTTAGCTTAAAGATCTTAATTGGTTTTATTTTCCATTTTATTTTATTTTATTTTTCATTGCTTACCTGTTTATTTGCCATCTGAAGACTTTCAAATACAGCTTCAGTATCAACAAGGAATAAAATAGACCTCCTCAGAGAAAGTGAGATTCACTCTCTGATATGAAGGTTACATAGCCACAAATGACATATAGTTATTTCACAGGGCAGTGAAAACAAGCAAGTGTCCTGATTCTCTTCCACCATAATGCACAGCTTTATGTAAACTTGGAAAGGGTTTGGGTTTTCTTTTTTTAATATCTTTATTATGAATAAACTTATATGCTGTATGAGCAAATCTTGTGACTGTGTCCCCGTTTCCCTCCTCTCTGTCCCCTACCTACTGGGGTACTTCCTCGATGCACATTCTGAATCTTAGACATTATTTTTTAAAGTTTTAATTTCACAGCAAAACTGAGCAGAAAGTATATATCTACATATACTTTCTATCCCCACACATATACAGCCTCCCCCGCTGTCAATATTCCCCCACCCAAGTGGTACATTATGTCATACAATCCATAAACAATCTATATGACATGACATTACCACCCAAAGTTCATACTTAATATTAGGGTTCACTCTTGCTGTTGTATATCTTATAGATTTGGAAAAATATATAAAAGTGTGATTCTATCATGATAGTATCACACAAAATAGTTTTGTATCCCTCCCTTCATTGCCTATGCTCTACCTATGTATTTATCCCTCTCCCGTAGCTTCCAGAAACCATGGATCTTTTCAATTATCTTCACACTTTTGCCTTTATCAGAATTTCATATAATATGTAGCTTATGAAACTAATCTTATTGGCTTCTTTTGCCTGAACATGCATGTGTTTTATCCCCATCTTTTTATGGTTTGATAACTTTTTAGTGCTTCATATTACTATTGGGTAGAGGGGATGAATATTCTTTGCCCAAAACAAAAATGTTTTGAAACCTTGACCTAACTTATTAAGATCCATGGTAGAACCAGGACAAAGAATAGGATATGGTCAAATATGTTAGAATTATTTCCTGGCAGCAATGTGAATGAGGATAAAGTATTACAGAAGATTCCAGTGAGGAGGCAACCAGGTAGGAAGAAGAACAAATGGGATGGGTAACCTTGAGATACAGAATAGGAAGTCTTCATGGGAGCACATGACCCACTTGCCCAGAATCCTGAATTGGACAGTGAGGTAGATGAGCTGAAATCCCAGGGAGAAAGAATGTAAGAGAGGGCTGTTGGTTGAAAGAGGTGCAAATAAGAGAGGGTAACTTGGAAGAACAAGATCAAAATATATACGTGTATGAAAATGGAAAAAAATACAGATAAATTATTGAGTGAATACCTTGCTGAGAAATGACTAAAAGTAGAATGGATAATGGTGAGAATCCAGCTGAAATGAGGAATCATAAATGAGGTTAAGGGGTCCGGTTCTTTGGCATATCAATGTAGCAGCAGCAATATACTGACAAAGAAACAGAAATGGGAGGATTCAAGAGAGGAGATACAGCCTGAGTATACTAGTCACGTTTCTCATTGCTGTGATTAAATGCCTAACAGCAACAACCTAAGGAAGAATTATTTTGGTCCATGGTTTCAAAGAATTCAATCCATTGTCACTTGGATCCATGATTCTGGGCCCACTGAGAGACAGAATTTCACATAGGGAAGGGTAGAGTAAAAGTGTTCATTCATGGTCCCACAGAGCAGAGAAGAGTGGTAAGTGTTTATAGAGAGTGCATTAGGTACTTTCTTATTGTTGGAAATAACCTGACAAAATCAACTTAAGGGAGGAAGGGTTTATTTTAGCTTATGGTTCCATCATGGTGGGGAAGTCATGGCAGCAGGAGCTTGAGGCAGCTGGTCACATTCAGTCCACAGTGAGGAAGCAGAGAGTGATGAATGTTGGTGCTCAGCCAGCTCTCTCCATTTTTACAGTCCAGGACCCCAGCCTATGGAATGGTGCTGCTCACAATTAAGATGGGTCTTCTCATTTCAATTAACCTAACCAACTGCGATGCTTAGGTTTTGTTGTCAACTTGACCTTCTTAAGTGGGTCTCTGAAGTTGTTTACAGGAAGGCAGGATGTAAGGAAGCTCAGGGAATCAACAAGTCTGAGAAAGGGTTGTAAGACCCCACCTTAAGGCTATGTAAAGGGGGAGAAAATCTCTCTCTGCGCCCCCTCCCTGTTTTGTTGGCATGTGTATGCTGTTAGTGATGGGTTTCTCTCTCTGCTTGTACTTGTGAAAAGGGGGGGGGCAGGCTCTTTCATCATTATGGAATTTCCCCTGCATCTGTAGTTTCAATAAATCCTTTCCTCCCATAACTGTGCCTGGTTTGGAGGTTCATCCCAGCAACACGTGGGTGACTATGACACCAACAAAATCCCTCACAGGCAAACCCCTAGACCTAATCTCAGAGCTGGCTAGAGGCATTTTCACCTGAAATTGAGCCTCCCAGGAGGGGACTCTGCCAAGATCATGACACAGGGCTTCTCTGGAGCCATCAGCATGAGAAGACAGCTCGGGTAGGCAGGATGAGCTGATGCCACCAGAGGGCCTGTCCTGCCTAGCCAAGACAAGCTTCTAGAACAAAAGCAGAGAATCTTAGGATCATTATGGGCTTCCTTTGAACATGTTGCATATGTTCAGAATGTACTTCTGGCCCATCTCCCTCTGCTTTTGAGAAGCTAAATATTTTGACACTAGGAGAACATGACATTAAACATTTAACATGGATGGCGTTATTCTTGTGGCACCCTTCCTGATTCCTACTTCTGTTGCTAAGGCCACTGTAAGCTAGCCACCTCACCTATTACTATAACAACAGCCATCAATATGTGTAAAGTGTCTCAAGACACTTGAAAGACATTTTTTCAAGTATAATGTCTTTCCTTAAAGAGTGTTAACAATTTTTCAGCATAATGCAGAGTGAAGTATCTTAAGACCGAAATACCCACAGGATGTAAGCGGTGCATGAATATTAAACATACAAGAGAGTTTTAGGCTTGTCACTCTTCCTGGAAAGTCTAACAAATCAATGCCATGATGCCTGCCTACACATTAAAAATGAGCAAGCACTTATGTTTTTACAAAATGGGATTTAAGTGACTATTTAACGGATAAAAAAATTTCCTAAAAATTGCTGATGGGCGAGATGATTCAATGGGTTTTAGCACTTGCTGCACATGGGTATGTTGATTGTCAACTTGATGGGGACCTAGAATCACCTTGGAGATGAGCCTCTGCACATAACTTGGAGGGATTTTCTGGATTATGTTAGCCTGTCAGTATGCCTGTGAGGGATTATCTTGATTAAGTTAATTGAAGTGGGATGACCCATTTAACTGTGGATGGCACCATTCCTCAGGATGAGGTTCTGCAGAATAAAAAAGAGAAAGCATGGCTGGGCCTGGCAGTGCACATCTTTAATCTCAGCACTTGGGAGGCGAGGTAGGCAGATCGCTGTGAGTCCCAGTTTGGGAATACAGAGTGAATTTCAGGTCAGCCTGGGCTATCGAGAGACCCTACCTTGAAAAGCCAAAGAGAAAAGGAAAATTAAGAAAGAAGAAATCGAGCTGAGAACCAGAATTCATCACTGTCTATCTCCTCACTGTGGACTGAAGGTGACCAGCTGCCTCCAGCTCATGCCACATGTCTTCACTGTCATGATGGTGGGAGGGACTTAAACTGATTATCATCAGGTATTTTATCCCAGCAAGACAAAGGTAATGAGAAAGGTAATGAACACACTGAAAAGCACGAGGGCCTGAGTTCAATCCCCTGCATCCATATAAAAAAAGCCAGGCTTAGCTGTGCACACCTGTAAGCTCAGTACTGAGCACAGCAGAGACAGGAGGATCACTGGGATTCACTGGTCAGCCAGTCTAACCAAAAATGGCAAATTTCACATTCAGTGAGAGACTCTATCACAAGGAAATAAGGTAGGAGAGATGCCTGGTGACCTCCTCTGGCCTCTACAGAAATGTATCCTGGCTATACACGTACATGTGTATACCATGACACAACATACACCACACATACTATACACACACCTATGTAATTGTTGACAACTTAATTGATAATCTGAATAAACAGTGGCTGCTGACTATATAGGCTGGTGTTCATAGGAGTCCATTAGGAGCAAAGACATAATTGACACCTATGACCTGTGATAGCAACCTGACATTTCTCAAGGGTTTTAAGAGGAGAACTTGAGGAGCAAAAAGCAGAATTATCCTCACCGGGGGGGGGGGGTATTACCCAGGCCCAGATGTGGGCATTTTGCTGGAGGTAAATAAATACAGCTTTCCTAAGGAGCATGACAATCATGAGAGAAAAAGTCATTGCAGTCCCCAGCACATTTCACAGAGATGGAAAAGACTCAGAAGAGCAGCATGTCTTGTCCAAGGCCAGCAGTTAAGATGGTGGGTCCCCTATTTCCCAAACTCACCCCTTGTATTAGTGACTTTTGCCATTGCTGTGACAAATTGCCCAACAGAAATCCTTACAGGAGGAAAGACTCATTGGCTCCTGGTTTCAGAGTTCAGTCCATCCTGACTGGCTGCATTGTTGCTAGGTTCATGGTGAAACAAATTAACACTAGCAGCCTAACATGGGCAGGAGGAAGGTGCTCACCTCCTAGTAGATAAGAAGCTGAGAGTAGTATGACAGGAAGGGACCAGGCAAGATACAGCATCAAATAGATGCCACCAAGGGCCTACTTCCTCCAGCCCCATCACAGTTCCACCACCTCCAAATAATCTAATTTTGAATTCAACCATTTATTAGGTCAGACCCCCTTAAGGATCTAATCATCTCTGGAAACACCCTCATGAGAGAGGTATTCTTCACGAATCCCTTTTCAAGGCATCTTATAACCCAGTCAAGTTGACAACAAAATATCGTATCCTTCCCCCAACAGCCTCATTCCCCTGAAGCCTCCGGGTGCTCACAGGTGTCACACACGTCTCCACGGAGGGGACGTTAGCTTCCTCCTTGAAAAGAGAGTGGCTGTGCCAGGCCTGTGGGGCCTCTTCAACCTCTCCAACAGAGGTGGTGTGGGCAGTGGGCAGATTCAGCATGACTTCTGCTGCCAGAGAGATGGTTAGAGCATGAATGAATCCCCACATCCCTCTCCAGAATTACAGGGAGCAACAATTATCAAAGCTCCCTAGATAGAAAGAAGGCCTGTGTCTCCACCCAGGATCAGGTGTGTTCTTCCTATGAGGGATTTCAAAGTAAGAATGCCATCCAGCAGGGTGTGTGTAGATGCCTTGAATAATGTCCCTGACACTTCCTTCTTCACAGACTGCCTGAAAGAGTTCATGTGACTCCCCAGAGCCTGACAAGGCACCTTGGCTCTGCCCGGTGTACTCTACATATATAGAGAGATTATTTTCCTAAAGCCTCTGCAACATAAAAACCCAAATGGAAGTTTGCTCATTTCTAATAATAATACAATTGAGCATTTTTAATAGTGAGGCCAAAACCAAACAAAGATGGGGATCATGTGAAGTGCTGTCCTCCAGCAGAGTGGAACAATACCACAAATGCCCCTCTAAATGACCAGCATTATTATTATTTGATTATTCAGACATTCATTCAGGCCTTAGGGGCCACGGCTGAATGGAGTTTAGGATAAAGTCCCCAGTTCTTTAGTTTGTTGGTTTAGTGTGTGTGTGTGTGTGTGTGTGTGTGTGTGTGTGTGTGTGTGTGTGTGTGTGTGTGTATGAGCACGAGGGTGCAATAGTACACATGTGGAGGTCATAGGTCAATTTTTGGGTTGGTCCTCACCTTCCACCTCATCTGAGGCAGGGTCTCTTGTTCACTGTTCTGTTTGTAAGCTTCCAGGAAATTCTCCTGTCTGAACTCGGGCTCTTAGAGCTATACAACAAGCACTTTATCCACTGAGCCATCTCCTCTCCCCAGTCCTAAGTTCCAGATCCTTCTAGGTCTACTGAGTATGAATTGATCAGAAACCTTCCAAAGAAGGAGAACAAAAGAAATATAGCTCCAAGCAGTGCAAAAGCATCAGCTTAAGAAAAAAAATAACAATAGAACTTTCTAGGCTCATATGTTAGAATTTCGAGGTTCATGTAGACGGTGGACTCATGGATTGATGGAGAGGTTTGCTCCATTCTCAGGCTGCCCTCAGAGTGATAAGAAGGCTGCAATAGCTCCAAGTCTCCTAGCCCATCAGTGCAGCTTGGCTTATGTCTGCTTCCTTGAATCACTGAAGGACGTCAGATGATCAGGAGCTTCCTCAAGGACCAGGTGGAAAGAAGGGGTTCGCTGAAAAAGGGATGGGGAAGGAGAATAAGAGAATATAACCAGAAACTTCCTCAAGCTGAGGAAGGGTATAAACCCAGTAGCTAGACTCTAGGAGTCGGGCAAGGGCATTGTCACAAGAAATGTAAAACATTCATTTCTAAAGAAAGGGAAGGGTCAGAAGATGGCTCAATAGTTGCTTGCAAAGCCTACAGGTCTGGGATCAATTCCCAAGACACCCACATAAGCCAGACACAAAATGTGATCCAAGTATCTGTGTTTATAGTGACAAGAGGCCCTGGTGTGAGGACCCCCCCACACACACACTTAAATATTTTTTGTAAAAAGAAAGGGAAGATTGGCTGACTCCAAAGAACAAATGACCACGGTTAAGACCTAAACACCTCTTCCCATGTTATGTCAGCTTACCTGAGCTTTTGTCATGTTCTTAGTAGCCATGCCCAAAAATTTAATTTTTGTGTGGTCTGAGGTTAACTCCTGCTCACCCTCTATTACTTCGGTTTGCCCAGACAACATTCTTTCTTTGCAGAGCCAGTAGGTACCTTGACTTTTCAGTATATTCTTTCCTCCACATGTTTCCAATAATCTTAAAGGATCGGCGAGGAAAGCAGGTGACAAGCAAGTGAGCAATGGCTAAATGAGCACTGACAGTCAAGCCATAGGCCTTCTTGAGGCTGGAAAGAGGGAAACAGAAGGATGAAAGGACCCAGCAGTGCTGTTAGCTGTGACTCTAAAGCTTCTTGTCCGAATCGGCTTGATTCTTTTTCTGGGACTTTGACTTCACCATCCCACTGTTAGGCTCCACCCCACTCTTTCCTTGGGGCTCTCACTGAGAAGAAACTGCAAGGTGCTCTCACGGATGAACACTATGACTGACTCCACGGACTATGAAGCATGGGCTCTGGGCACTGTCTTATTCATACATGTGCACATGGGTTGCACAGAGGAGAGGCAGGCTCTGTGCTAGGGTCATGGGAGGAAAGGCACAGGGGTGTCTGCCCTCATGACCTTCGCAGGCTCAGCTCCCATAGGACACCCTAAATTTTTAAATGATGCTTGCTAGAGGTAATGGTTTTGAATTTGACTTGTGTAGTGGTTTAAATGTAGTGCCCCATAGATTCAGGCTTGAGTCTTGAGTCTCCAGTGGGCAGAACCCTACTGGGGAAGAGGTATGTCACTGGGAGAGGATCCTGGGGTCCAGCACAAGGTGAGTTTGGAGGCAGTTCTTAAGTCTAGCCCCAGGGTTTGTGGAGAGAGCAGTTAGAGCTCTGGCTGTTCCTGTTTTGTGGTGCTGGCTGTTGGTGGTGTCTCTCCGCTTGGATCTATGGAAGTAAGCCAGTTTCTTCTACCATTAACGGTGTTCCCCTGGAATTTATAAGCTTGACATAAGTCCCTTCCTCCCATAAACTGCTTCTGGTTGGATGTTTGTCCCCGCAATGGGAAATTGACTGCAACAACGTGTTTACTGTTTTAGATATTAGTCTAGGTCTAGACCACATGCTTAGAACAGAGAAGACACTCGATGTGTACTCACTTATGGGATGGATGAATGTATGGTCATACCCAAGAGGACTATGAAGTGCTATGGGAATATATTAAAGAGCTCTCTGGGATGGAGTAGAGAAGGTCACAGAATCCTTCCTAAAGGAGGAATCCTAAAGGACAAGAAGGTAGGAAGCAGCCAGACCAAGGAGAAGCAAGGAAAGAGCAGTTAAACAGTGGTGTGGTCACAGCAGAGAGACAGATACAAGACACAGAGATGGGACAGACGGGGAAGGAGTGGAACAAGTGCCGATGGAAGCAGATTTGAGTGATGGATCGAATCTGTAAGCTTGATCAGAGAAAGCCACAGACTCTTTTGCTGCTGAGTTTTTTTTTGGGGGGGGTTGTTTTCTGTTTGTGCTGAGATTATAGAATGGGTCACTGTTATCAGCTTTCTTGCTGCTGTGACAAAGAACATGACCAAAGGTAGTTGGTGGGAGGGATGAGTTTATTTTGGCTACACACTTGAGTGTGGGGAAGAAACAGGAAAATCTGTAAGAGTGTGTCATGGTTTGATACAGGTGTCCCCCACAAACAATTGAATGTGTTCTGATAGATCGATCCTCAGCTGATGGCAGTTTGGGTTTTACAACCTCGATGAAGCTGTGTTGTTGGGGGCAGGCTTATGGGGTTATAAGCCAGCTTCCCCTTGCCAGTGTTTGGCACACCTTCCTGCCGCTGTCTGCAGTGCTGTGGCAGAGGTGATGTCCAGCCCTCTGCTCATGCCATCATTTTCCCTGCCAGGATGGAGTCTCCCCTCGAGGCTGTAAGCCTAATAAACCCATTCCTCCACAAGCCGCTTTTGTTTGGGTTCTTTCTGTGCAGCAACTAGAAAGCTGACTGCAACAGAGTGTGAGATTATAACCCCCAGAGGCTCATGACCTGATGATAAGGTTCATCTCCTTCTGTGTTCCCTTTTGTGCTTGTCCAGTTCTGTTCTTAAGCAAATCCACTCCTCTGATATTTCCACCCCATCAGCTGATGCCTGTCTTGAATGCAGTATTTATTTATTTATTTATTTATTTATTTATTTATTTATTTATTTATTTATTTGCAAGGAGAGAGAGAATGGGTGCACCAGGGCCTCCAACTGCTGCAAATGAATTCCAGATATATGCACCACTTTGTGCATCTGGCTTTACATGGGTACTGGGGAATCGAACCCAAGTCATTAGGCTTTGCAGGCAAACACCATAACCTCTGAGCCATCTCTTCATCCCCTTGAATGCAGTTTTAATTAGGCTTATACTTGGGATTTGCAATAAAGATCCTGACCTGCACAATGTAATTTCTATACGAATGTAACTTTAAGAAGGCTGGGATCTCACACACAGTGAATAGTAGCTGCTGTACCTGTCACTCCTCCAGGTGATTCACTGGAGCTAAGTGAAGAAGGTGGTAGGTTTTCCATGACCTCTGCCAAGAGAAGGGAATGGTGACACTCCACCTCCGAATGCATGTTTTATTTCTACTTGGATCTCGGTAGCATGTGCATAAAACGCGTTCAGTGAAAAAATTAAGAGAAATCTAAGTTAATAAAAGATCTATGAACAGTATAATGAACTAGTTGACTAGCTCCATCTGAGCTTCAGCTAAACTTGCAAATCTCCATGGTGTATTAATCATGCCACATTGGCTCCAGTGGGGGAAATTCCACCCTGATTCCATCAAACTGATGCATCTCCCACTTCTACCTCACTCTAGCAGAGCTGGTGGCCCTGGGGATCTTGTCCCATAAAACAAGAGTGCTGATGCTCTTTTTTAAAACCTATCTTTTTTTATTTCTACTAAACTATTTTTACTGCAGTCCTTGGCTCTCCCTGGGGTTTTTGCAGAAGTAACTAATATCATGAAGAACAAAAGACCAAAGAGAACATGTTGAAGGAAGAGCCTGTACTATTTGGCCAGGCTAGAGACCCTACAGGGAATTACAGACTCCAGTTTGTGGTCAGAGCCACGTCCAGCCTTCTGTGCTGAACTGTTCTTCATCACGTACCATCTCCCTTCCTGTACTGAGGCTTCCCACTGAACTGGGAACTCAAAGGGACTGAGTCCATCCCCATGATGTCTAAGCCCACTGCTCTGGGTGTCGTCAGTTCCATGGAAGCTTTACAAAAGTAACTTTGCCAGGGCCTTTCCTCAGACCGACTAAACCAGAACCTCTTGAGGGACAGTTCATCAGCTCCCCAGCTGGTCCTAGTAAGTGGGCATCAGTTGAAGATTACTGGTCTGGACAGGGAGGTCCATGGACATAATTTCAGGTATACCTGAAAGAAAATGAATAAATCTGTTATTAAGCATTATAGAGTAAGACAACCAATTTTAGCATGTGCAGCCTATGCCCTGGAAAGTGTTAGGGTTTCAAAACTGAACTCTGTTCTGGTGTTGAAAAGACACTCAGGAGCAAGATAAACAGCCCCCCCCCAATACTGCAATAGGTGCCCTGATCCTTCCAATTTCTCTCGCCTTTAAGAACCATCTTGCAGAGTTCATACCAGATCCTTCTATAGCACATTCTTCACCATTGCTATGTCTGCTTCCCTTTCATAGTGAGTGTTTCCCAAGAGTCTTGACAGATCTCAGAACTACCAAAGATGGAGCTTCATCAGGCAGATCTCTATTTCCAGTCGGGGCTCTGAGACCAGCTGAAGAAGAAAATGATGCCATGATGCTTTCAGACAGCAAAGTCTGGTGCTATCCTACCATAAAAACTCGCTGGATCCAAGCTGACCTCCCAGTTTCCTTCCAGAATGTTCTCACAGTGTGCATTTGGGCACAGGGCTGAGGAACACCCAGACCATTAACTCATATAAAGACTACAGATAAATTCATTCTTATTAACTCATTTCCAAGCAGTGACCTTCTCTGCTTAACATTTCTCCTCTGCTATTCTTTCATTCATTCATTCTTAAAGCAGTCCATAGGCACCTGCTGTATGGCTGTCAGATTTTATATTGTCCCTTTGGTTACAGAGTCCACTTGGAGATGTTAGAATTTTAAAAAAATGCTTTAAGAAGGCCTGCTTTGTGTTTGAAATCAATCCAAAATACTTTTGATATAAACATATAACATTTATGTTTTTGAATATTTTATTTATTCATTTTCAAGCAGAGAGATACAGAGAGAGAGAAAGAGAGAGAGCACACCAGGGCCACCACCTTGTGGGTCTGGCTTATGTGGGTCCTGGGGAATTGAACCTTGGGCCTCAGGCACTGGAGGCAAGTGCCTTAACTGCTGAGCCATCTCTCCAGCCCACATTTATGTTTCTTGATGTCTATTTACCTATATTTCTAGATAGCTGTCCATGTTGTATGCCAGGAAATTTCACTTCATCCCTGGATAATGAGGAATGTGCGGTTATGCTACTGTCTCAATATTGAAGCCTGGCTTGGAACAACAGTGTTTTGATAATGGAAGTTGTTTTTATAATTGTTTCGTCAATGTTGATCTGGGATAGTTGATCTTCACTGTCATTTGGATAAAGGAAGATCCTGTATTAAGTCACTTTTATTGTCACTGAAACCAAATACCTAACAGAAACAACTTAAAGGAAGAAGCTCACAGTTTCAGAGGTGCCAGTCTACATTGGCAGGAAGGACAGTGGCCAGAAAGAGAGGCCTTTTAGCTCCTATAACTAAAAGGCATCAGAACAAGATATAGCCCTCAGGAACATGCTCCCAGTGACCTACTTCCCCCAATTCTGCCCCACTTCCTACCTGTGCCACCTCTCAATAATGCCGTCAGATTATGAATCCATCAAGGGACTAAACCATTCATTTTGTCAGAGCCCTCAAGATGCAAATCTCTAAAACTTCTATCACAAACATACCTAAAGATATGCTTTACTAATCTCCTAGGTATACTTAATCTAGTCAAACTGACAGTGAAGATTAATTATGAACAGCTACAGATAAGATTTGGATTAAACGGAATCTGCTAGAATGAAAGATGGATCAGCATGGATTTAGGTTCCATTTTCTCCTTGACTTGTTAAATTTCCACACATAATTACTGAAAAGGAAAGCTTCTATTCTTTAGATAGAAATAGAAAAAATAGAAAAAAATCCCTTGGATCTGATACAGCTATGAATTTTGCATTAGGAAAGGAAGATGACAGATACCTATTAAAAACTGAAATCATGAACAGATGGTATCCATAAGGCATCAATGAAATCAGCTAATCCATATATAAATTAATAAGTTTGCAACAAGCGTAGGAAATGAATTAATTTTTAATGTTTTCATTTATTCTTCATAGATACATGACCATAATCCCCTCCCATTATTTTTGTTCCCCTCCATCACACCCTTTGCAGTTAACCCTTCTTTCTGACCAGTTCTTCTTTTAGTTAGATGTCTTTTTTCATTTTTCCTTCCTCCATCATCCCTGATGACATGTTGATGGATCCAGTTTTGTGCAGGTAACAATAGGCACCGTGAGGTAATGAATGCAATGGCCACTTCATGTCCAGAAGACAGCATTCCAAAAGCACTCCTCCTCATCCTCTGGCTCGTACATTCTTTCCACCAGCTGGTGCCTGAGTCTTGGTGGATGTGCTAAGCATGTCTCATTTGGTGGTGTTGCGGTCAACTTTCTAGTTGCTGCGCAGA
>PVHP010001308.1:56994-109703 GCA_004024765.1 Zapus hudsonius
TCTGCCACAGCACTGCAAACAGCGGCAGGAAGGTGTGCCAAATACTGGCAAGGGGAAGCTGGCTTATAACCCCCATAAGCCCACCCCCAACAACACAGCTCTAGTGAGGTTCTAATTCCCGAATTGCCATCAGCTGAGGATCGATCTATCAGAACACATTCAATTGTTTGTGGGGGACACCTGGATCAAACCATGACAGGTGGGGAGCACTTAACTGTCACCTCTTCTCAGCTCTTTGATGAGGGCTCAAGTCTCCCCAGTAGTTACTGACATCTACAAAAAGAAGCTTCTCTAATAAATGAGAGTAGCACTAATCTATGGGCATAAACATAAATATTTAGAAGGTAATTTGATGAACACAACATATCCATTTAGCCAGATAATAGTAGCAACTTTCCTCTAATGCCGATGACCTTCCTAAGGGTCTGCTTTTGACTAGGTTTTCAGTATCAGGCATAAATTACCTCCTGTAGACCAGGCCTAAAATCTAATCACCCAGCAGTTGGTTACCCTCATAAGTCAGGCCACGATTGCACCAGCAGGCACATCTTGACTGGCTGGCCGGCTGTGTAGCTCACAAAGTCCACTGCTGGTTTAAGTGGGGTAGGGAGATTGTTTTGGGGGGGTTGGTGTTTGTTTATTTATTGGGTTTTATTGGCTTTTCAAGGTAGGGTCTTGCTCTAGTACAGGATGGTCTAGAATTCACTATGTAGTCTCTGGGTGACCTCAAACTCACGGCAATCCTCCTACCTCTGCCTCCTGAGTGCTGGGATGAAAGGCATGTGTCACCACACCTGGCTCACTGGGGGTTAAGATGGTTGCTGGTTAGCCTGCACAGAATTTTCTAGCACTAGAACACCTGGCCAGCAGGGAGAAGGCTTACAGTTCTGTTACAGCTTAATTTCTCAGTGCCCTGAAACTGCCATGCGGTGTCTGGAGCAATGCGGTCTTACTGTCTAGGGAACTGGATTAATTTGAGTGTAATATGGTTGGGAACTTTTTTTAGGTTTTTGCTACATTAACCCTTACGTATTTCCTTGGTTTTAATTTGTGTGTGTGTGTGTGTGTGTGTGTGTGTGTGTGTGTGTGTGTGTCAGGGCCTCTTGCCACTGCAAACAAACACCAGACATTTATGCCACATTTTGGTTTATGAAAGTGGCTTGGGAATTAAACCCCAGGCCGGCAGGCTTTGCAAGCAAGTGCCTTTAATGGCTGAGCCATCTTCTCCAGCCCCATATTTCCTCAGTTTCAATTCTCTCACAGTTCAAAAATGTCTGAGTCAGAAAGTATCTCATTTTGTTTTCCGACTTTAGTAAAAATTTAATATTGCCTTTGCTTACTGAACATGAAATCATCATTTAATAATATATAATGCCCTGAATATCTTAATATTCACAGCCCAAGAGGGAGAATGTGAAAGGGCTGTTGCAAAACATTTTCATTCATTTTTTCTACAATGTATTACCTTCTTGTTTTCACCTAGAAGTTTTCCTTGCCTTTCCAGAAAATAAAAATTTATTTTCTACCAGATTCTGACGGCCTTGTAAGCATGTGTTGTGTTTTTATATTCATGAACACCAGTTATTCAAAATTATTGTTTGAGGCAGAACAATTCACTGAACTGAACTATCAAAAGATATAACCCTGCACAACGATGAAGACTTGCCACAAACTTTCAGAGATAAAGGGAATTATAAAGGAAGGTCACATTGGCTTCCAACCTTCTTGACAACAATGTTTGTCTAGAATTCTTATTCAAATTAATTTCTTGTGGAAAGCAAAGGATAAATCTAGCAAGAAAGGAATATATATATGTATATTTGAACATATATCCCATGAACTGTACAAAGAATTCACATAAAAAGCACTGTCTATCTTCATAATAGATACCTTTTTAGAAGAAGATATCAAAAATATTTGAATTTGTTTTAAGAATAAGAAACTTCCATTACTTTCAGTGTCTGATTTTATTCTAACACTCTTTTATTTCCCTATATTAACTGTTCTACACATTTCTCACATGAGCTCTTCAGTGACTCACGTGAGGTAGGTTCATTAATAATGCATTTTGTTTTAGGCGCTCTAGGAGTGTGATTGTAGGAAATAGTTCTTAATATTTAAATCAACACAAGAAAAATGAGGGATCTGTGATCAAGACACTTAAGACAGAGGGCTGGAGAGGTGGCTCAGCTGTTAAAGATGCTTGCTTGCAAAGCTTGATGGCCTGGGAAGCAAGATGCACAAAGTAATAAAGCAGCACATGCATCTGGAGTTCACCTGCAGTGGCAAGAGGCCCTGGCACACCCATTCCTTCCCTTCCTTTCCTCTCTCTCTCCTTGCAAATAAAATACTTTTTAAAAGAAAGAAACTTAGGACAGAATACTGACAAAATATACAAAGTGCCTCTCTTTTATGTTCAGGAAGCAGGAAGAGCTGTAATTTGTTGGAATTCTTGTTAATCAATGGATTTTCCAGTAATAATTTTTTTAAAAAAAATAAGTTTTGCTTTGGGTTATTAAAGTAATAATTTTTATTTCAACAATGTGAGCAAAGAAATAAAAGCATACAGAGAAAAAATTTTTAAAAATCAAGTATTCAGGAGCTTTCTATTTTGAATTCTCCTAATAGGCTTGAGGTACTAAAACAATTAAGGAGTCATATCTTTATAAAGAAATATAAGGAGATTAAGCTGGATGTGGTGGCACACTTTAATTGTAGCACTTGTGAGGCTGAGGTAGGAGGATTGCCATGAGTTCAAGGCCAGCCTGGGGCTACAGAATGAGTTCCAGGTCATCCTGGGCTAGAGTGAGACCCTACCTCAAAAGAAAAGAAAGAAAGAAGAAAGAAAGGAGGGAGGGAGGGAGGGAGGGAGGGAGGGAGGAAGGAAGGAAGGAAGGGTAAGAAGGGAAAGGGGAAGGAAAGGAAGGGAAATGAAAGGAAATGGAGGAAGAAAAGAAAAGAAGGAAAGAAACAAAATTTATATATATATATATATATATTTATATATATATATAAATCCTATATATATATAAATCATATAATATATATATATGGAGATGGAGATGGAGCCGTGGATTTAGATGGTTCTAAACTCTGTGTCCCTGACATTCACTCTACCTCCAGAGTCACCCCTTATCTTTAGACCACATTGGTCAGATGAAGGAAGAAACAGCAAAATGATTCCAGGCAAGTTTGCCCTGGGACAAGTTTTAAGGAGTGGGTGTGGAAGCAGGTTTTTGAAACATCAGCAAAGGGCCACAGTTCTCAGGAGAAAGAGCAAGGGGGTGTTAGAAAGCTGCAGCTTGTCATCTCAAATGAACTGTCAGGTTTCTGCCACGTAAACAGGGACGCCTTCTTGTTCAGGACCATCATGGCCACAGTTTACACACAGTGCAGCTACTGCTTAATGCAACTACATGTATCTTCCCGAGTTCTTCCTTCTGTTGTAGTTTTGCCTTTTTCTTTTGATTACATCAGGTATACTGTACTGTAAATTGTGGCAGTGGTATCAGGGTGTGGTGGCTGGATTCCGGGTCCCCCATAAACTTATGTGCTCTGAATGCTTGAAAACAGTTGATGGCACTTTTAGAATTGAAACCTTGTTAGAGGTGTGTTGTGGGGGTGGGCTTATGAGTGGTATTGTCAGCTTCCCCTTGCCAGTGTTCCTTTCCTGTTGCTATTGTCCACCTGATGCTGGCCAGGCAGTGATGTCCAGCCTCTGCTCACGCCATCACATTCCCTGCCATCATGGAGCTTCCCCTCATGTCGGTAAGTCAAAATAAACCCTTTCCTCCTATCAGCTTGCTTTTGGTCAGGTTCTTTCTGCCAGCAATGAGAAAAGTCACTGCAATACAGGGATTAAAAAATGCAAGAAGGGCTGGAGAGATGGCTCAGCGGTTAAGGCACTTGCCTCCAGTGCCTAAGGCCTCGGGTTCAATTCCCCAGGACCCACATAAGCCAGACCCACAAGGTGGTGACCCTGATTCGTTCTCTCTCTCTCTCTCTCTCTCTCTCTCTCTCTCTCTCTCTCTCTCTCTCTCCCCTTGAAAATGAATAAATAAAATATTTTTAAAATGCAAGTTTTAACTTTAAAATAAAAGAAGGCGGATTAAGAGTATCCCATGTCACCTCAATACAAAAATCTTTAATCCTAAGAAAATCTGGAAGAAAACATCAAATATTGTTCATTCTCTATAAAGCTCATAAAGAACCTATGTCAGTCCTGGGCACTTAACCCTCAAATCAATATACAAGCAGGTTCAAAGAGAGGTAAGGACAGAAGTCTCCATGAGTGTTTCTGTGAGACCCACCCAGCATGGCTGAACCAGAGGTCTGCCTCTACCCAAGGACAGCCTGCTCACGAGCTCTTCCATGGAGACCATCTCCCATCAGCGCTCAGCCCCTCAGTCCTGGTTCAAGTTTTGAAGAACTTCAGGGCTGGCTGTGTGCAGGATATTGGAGTTACTCATGGGAGGACAAAAATCCCAAGACAATCTGGATCCCTGGTGGAGTTGAGAGACTCCCTGGGCATTGAGGTAACTGAGGGACATGGGGACAAATGTGTGGTTGCTCTTCATCCACAGATGGGCAGAGAACAGAAAGGGGTGTGGAGGGAAGTTGGCATGGGGGTGGTATTTGGCAGAAGGAAGAATGTGGACAGATTCCTAAATCAGAATGGTGTTACAGACATTTAGAGCAAACTGTCAGCCATATCATTTGGCTGGAACAGGGTGGGTGGGGAGAATGAGGCGCATCACCCATGGGGAAATCAGCATGGGATTGTGGAGAAACTCTGGTTTGGACAGTCCACCCAGCAAACAGCCATGGCAAGTCACTTCCTGTTGTGGTCAGCTTTCTAGTTGCTGAACAGAAAGAACCCAAGCAAAAGCAGCTTGTGGAGGGAAGGGTTTATTTGGCTTACGGACTCAAGGGGAGACTCCATCCTGGCAGGGAAAACAATGGCATGAGCAGAGGGCTGGACATCACCTCCGCCACAGCACTGGAAATAGCAGCAGGAAGGTGTGCCAAATACTGGCAAGGGGAAGCTGGTTTATAATCCCCATAAACCCACCCCCAACAACACAGCTCTAGCAAGGTTGTAAAATCCAAACTGCCATCAGCTGAGGATCAATTACCCAGAACAAATTCATTTGTTTGTGGGGGACACCTGGATCAAACCATGACACTTCCCTAACAAAGACCTTCGTAGTCTGGAAAATAGGTGGAGACCCTGCTGAATTCCCATAAATCAATACAGTGGAATCATATAGTGGAGGCTAAGAAATTCTTCCTCATTTAGCTGCAGTTTTCTGTTTTACTAAGCACTTAGGTAGATATTCTAAGTAGTGGAAAGGGTCTTAATAATATTTAGTTTTTTAAATTTGTGTGTGTGTGTGCGCGTGTGTGTACCCATATTCATTACCTGTAAATGGACATACTATTTGCACTTCATCTGCCTGAGTGGCACACTTAATTCCATGGGGCTTTAGCACTTCCCTGTCTAGTTTGATTGCTATTTCAAGCTCTTTTGTAAAGTGCAGGTGTGAAGGAACTCCCTCATCACTCCCTGAGAGTCTAAGCAGCAATATGGTTCTTGCAAAAATAAGGTAATCAAAGTAAAAAAGCAAAGGCTTAGCTGTTATCACATTTGTTAACTCGAGCCAGATGCTCATTAACAACACACTAGAAGCCAAAAAAGATCAAGCTGTAGCTTGGATCCAAAAATAAGGACCAGACTCCGTGTAAAACATTGACAGATGAAAGGCAGAACATGGAGGAATATGTCATCTGTGTCATTTGTGGGAGATGTGGCTTTGAACTGTGTCAGGCACATCGACACAAGTCTGCATCTCTGGTGTCACTTTGCCTCCAAATTTCTGGGCTGTTGATTGAATACACAGGTAATCAGGCTGCATGGAAGATCCTTTGGATCAGAACCTCAGAGAGGGGTTTCTAATGCTTCTGTCTCATGGAGCTGGTGCGTGACACTTACCTTTCCAACCAGACACAGCACATGGAAGGGAAGAGTCTCCTTAGGGTTATAGTTTTAAGGGAAACTTCATCATGGCAGAGAAAACCTAACAGGGGCAGACAGCCAGATGTCACATCTTCTCATCAGCAGGCAGGAAGGACAGAGAGTGAGCTAACTGGCACTGGCAAGGGAGGGAGAAAATAGGGGCCCCACGCTCCCTTGAAGAAATCTCACCTTCTCTTCTCTGGACACACTGGATTCCTTGTCCTTAGACCAGCCAAGCAAGTTCCCTCTCACTGTCCCCCCAACCAGAACACTTCCTCTAGAAAACTGTGTGGGGAGCTCCTTCTCTTTCTTAACATTTCTCAAAAGCTAATTGTTTTGAGGACCTTATCTGGACATGCAATCTAAGATTTTAAAATCTATTCTTAACATTTTACAGACTCTATCCCTGCTGTCTAAAAGCTGACTCTCCATCAATCCGTGCATTTTGTGGTTTTAATCAGATTAGCATATATAAACACTATAGACTATTATATATTTTCCCTCCTATTTCTCAAAACTCTGCTCCATTAGGGGAGAAATAATTACCAGTCTATCTCACTATTAATCCCTGATTATTTAGTATAATACCTGGCACATGCTAAAGTCAATAAATGTTTGTTGAATGAAAGAGTGAAAGAATGTTAACTGTAGAAAATAAGTGTTACAGGCTGGGAACATGGTTCGGTAGTTAAAGTGCTTTCTTGCAAAGCCTGCTGGATAGGGTTCAATTCCCTAGTACCCACATAAAGCCAGATGCACAAAGTGGTGTATGTGTCTGAAGCTTGTATGTAGCAAGAGGCCCTGGGGAACCCATATTCATTTTCCCTCTCTCTCTCTGTCTCTGTCTCTGTCTCTCTCTCTTTCTCTCCCTCCCTCCCTTCTTCCCATCATCCATGCAAATAATTTTTAAAAATTTTTAAAAGATAACTATTGCATTGATATAGTCCCTCTTCCTAACTATAGGAGCATCTTCCAGTGATAAAAACCAAAAGAAGTCACAAAATCTATAAAATAAAAATCATTCAAACCAAATGTAAGGACATTTTACAAAGTAGTTGACTAGTAATCTTAGAAAATGTCAAGACTCTATCACACTCACCAAGGCTCAGGGTACACTATGGAAGAGGGTCAGAAAGCTGGTAAGAGCCACAGGATGAGTCAAAATATCCAGAAGCACAGTTCCCTCCACAGAGACTGACTTAGCCCTTCATGACCCCACAGTGAATACCAATGACCCTACAGAGGAGGGCCTCAGTGGAACTGGGGTGAGGGAGAGGGGATACAAGAGTATAGCCTTTTAAAAATAAACAGATAGCAGAGTGCAGTGGTGCACACCTTTTAATCCCAGCACTTGGGAGGCAGAGGCAGGAGGATCCATGTGAGTTCAAGGTCACCCTGAGACTACAGAGTGAGTTCCAGGTCAGCCTGGGCTAGAGTGAGACCCTATCTCAAAATTAATTAATTAATAATAATTATAAAAGAAAAAATGTCAAGGTTGTGAAAGACAAAATCTGGGAAACTGTCATGGATGATGGGAATACTCCTAAACGCAAAGATTACAGAACAGAAAAAAATGAAAAAAGATAATAACATTCCAGAAAGGCCTGCAGTTTTGTTACTAGGACTAATTTCCCAGTGCTAATTTCCCAGCTGAGATAATTGCTTTATAGTGATGTAAGGTATTAACATTACTGCATCTCTATCTCTGAATATACGTTCATACTCCAAGCTAGGATACCGTTTAAATGATGGGTGTGTTTCTGAGTGACTAAGCAAAAGCAATTACCTTAAGACACGAAAAGAGGGCCAAGTGACCAAGATAGGAGTGTGTGTGTGTGTGTGCGTGTGTGTACGTGTGTGTGCTTGTGTGTGTATGTGTGTGCGTGTGTGTGCGTGTGTGTGCGCGTGCTTGTGTGTGCGTGCATGTCCGCGTGTATGTGTGTGCATGTGTGTGTGCGCTTGTGTGTGTGCGCTTTTGTGTGTGTGTGTGCGCGTGTGCGTGCATGTGTGTATGTGTGTGTGTGTGCGTGCGCGTGCGCGCGTGCACACACGCACACACACCAAGTTTTCTTCTGGTTTCATCAGTCATTTTTCTCTATGCCATGGTAGGTATATTCCAAGGACCACAGAGGAATTATCAAAGGCTATATTATGACTTGAATCATGCAGGACGTTCATCAGAAGACACAATGACAGTTGGACAGTTCTGTTGACACTGCCTCTGCTTTTAAAAGGCTGGAAATAACAAGTGCCAAGTTAGTAAAAGCATCTTGTAACATCCGTCCTACTATTTGAGTGTCCATAGTGGAATAATTACATTCCATCTGAGGTCTCAGGAAAGTATGTTCTCACTAGAAGCAGAAAAATGATTAAGAACATTATCACAGAAGGTTGTTATTTTTGATCTTTTGAGGTAGGGACTCACTCTAGCCCAGGCTGACCTGGAACTCACCATGTAGTCGCAGGGTGACCTCGAATTCACATGGATCCTCCTCTGCCTCCCGAACGCTAGGATTAAAGGTGTGTGCCACCACGTCTGGCCTCATAGAAGGTTTTTGAGGTCATATTAGATATTAGCTCTTTTGGAAGTGGATGCAATAGAGAATAAAATTGTAAAACCAGAGGCCCCTGACCAGTTGGTGCCTGCTTCATACTTCTCCAGCAAAAGGGAATATATCCTATCTATAAGTGGCAACTCTTCCCTGAATGATTAATGCACCTGCCCACACTGGTCACCCACTCCCTCCTCCCTAGGGACCATGCAATGTGGGGAGAACTACCTTGGGGACCTTTTCCAGGAGAGGGCTGGGTGGGTACCTGAGAATGGTGAGAAATTACAATTGATGAATGATTGCTGAACATAATTCATTTTTTAGTAAATCAAAACAAATGTGTTTGGTAGGAACTTATTCTAGTATTTTAGTGGTTGTCAAAAGGATAATTCAATTTAACCAACACTTGCCACCCATCACTAGGGTCCCACTTCAACTCTAGGGATGTTGAGCACAGTAAGTGTCTGAAGGGTCAGGGAGAGTCAGGATTAAAGTTAGTCCCCTTGAACTTGAAAAAGTAACTTGAAGGTTAGAATGATGAGCTCAGAGAATTAGAAGCACTTTGTTTTCATTCAGTCACAGTATAGCTACGCAACTGTATTCGGCAGATGATTGTGTTAAATGCATTTGGCTTGCAATATTTTCAACATATGGTAGGTAGATGGATGTATCAGGAGATGACCCCATTGTATGACAGGGAGCTTGTTTTCTTGAGACTATAGAAAAGTATGCAGAAATACAGATGACTTGTAATGTCAGCAAGAAGCTTGCGTCTTGGGAAAATCTTCATTATTTAGTGAAGATGAGATGACTCCCTTTGATGACATGAATAGTGCATAGCAAGTCAGAAAATTCATTAAGCAAACATTGACCTGATTTTACTTATAGACATAAAAGAATAACTAATTTGTGCTATTAATTACTAAATCCATGATTTGCTCCATTTGAGCTTTTTGCCCAAAGACTTTTATAATGTGTAAGAAGATGAGGGGATTTAGGTATAATGTCCCTTCCCTATGAAATAGTGCCCTCTCTGGTCTGTGGTTTGATAAGCCCACCAGCAACCCACCCATCCGTGGTAATAATGACCAGAATACTGTATTTCCTTATGACAAGAGACCTACTCAACACGTAAGGTAAGCCATTTCCTCATGTTCTGCCTTCAATGGGTTCCTTGTCCAAAAGTTCTTTGACCCCCTTTAAAGTTCTCATCACACCACAAATAAATGCAATTAACAGTGTGCTGTTATACCTGCTTTCTAAGAGGCTGCGATAGAAAATGGCACCAAACCAGGCCATTTAATCCTGGCACTGTGAGTTCCAGGTCACCCTGAGTCTATAGAGTGAATTCCAGGTCAGCCAGGGCTAGAGTGAGACCCTACCTCAGAAAAAGAAAAAAAGAAAGAAAGAAAACAGTACCAAATAATTTAACTTGTTCTGAACACCCTCAGACATTTTTGGAATTTTTTCTTATTTACTTAAGAAAGAGATAGAGAGAGGTAGGCAGGCAGAGAAGCAGACAGACAGACAGAAAGAGGAAAGCCAACAGAGTGATTATCAGCACACCAGGGCTTCCTGTCCTGGCACACAAATCCATGTGCCACTTTGTGCTTCTGGCTTTACGTGGGCACTGGGGAATCAAATCCAGGCTGTCAAGCCTGACAAGCAAGGACCTATGACCACTGAGCCATCTCTCCAGCCCCTTGGGCATAAAAACATGTTGAGCTCTAAAGTTGCCAGTTATACTAACATTTGCAAATGTGTGTTTACACTCTGAACACATGATTTCTATACCACTCAGAAAGACTCTTTTATAAATGTGTTGTCTGTGAAAAGGCTTTGATGCCCAAGCAATTTTTTCACTTAATAGAGACCTGCACTTCCCAGCATCTCATTGATTTAATTCTCATTCCAAAACAAATGCTGCCATTTCCTCAGGCCATTAAGCTTTTCAGGGAGCATTTTTTCAGCATACCAGTCATGGCTGCTTTTATTGTGGAGCCTTAGATGCAAATTTTCTGCATTGACACTTTTTGTCTGGAATATTCTTAGTAAAAGAAAGGATGCTCTTATTTTTTCTTACATATTGTTTTTTTAAACCTACATATTAACTTTCCTTTTTTTAAGTAAGAAAGCTGACAATAAGTATGTAGTACTAGATAGAAACCATTTGATTTCAACATAAGGAGTGCAGCAGGAGGGTGGGAAGCCTTTCACTGATTGGCATAGAAGCCCTTCATAAACATAAAAGCACCACTCCTCAGACTTGGGCTGTTGATACAAAAAAAAAAACCAAACAAACAAAAACCCAGAAACAGAAACAGCTCTCACCTCAAGAATAAGAGATATTACTCTAGAGACAAATGAGTTACCATGGTACAGCAACACAGATTTAGGTTGCCTCAAATTCCTTGTTCCAATGTGGTAACAGTTTCATGAAGTTTCTATGGTAAACAAACGAAGAAATTCATGAATGAAAACACCTTTTGAACGTATTGGTTGAGAGATGTCCTTGAGCCTGCCCTTGGTAGAGGTCAGAGAAGGATCTGGCTTCTCCTTATCCCTTGCTAAAGGAGTTCCCCTCAATCCATTTTTTCCTGTAAACTCAAACTGAGTCCCTCCCTAGGCAGGAGTTCCCCTTTCCTAGAATTAAGATTCCTGGAAGGATTAAACCTGAACCTGGCATTGTGGTTGATAAAGTTCAGAACCTATAAAGAATGCCAATTTGGAAGCACTAGGAAGCCTTTACGTCTCCCTGTTTCTTATGGGCAGGGGGTCTTCATACTCTACCTTCACTCCTTTTCTTAATTTAATAAAACCTCTCTAAGCCGTAGAAATATATAAGTATATAATTGGTATGTAAATTATTATTTTATATATAACATACTACATTCTATTATACTAATTATATTATATATTGGTGGAAATATCAGGTAGGCAAGTTACAGCAAAGCAGAGAAGCCTCTGTTTCAGACCTCAGATGACATTCTTAATTTGGGGGATGGTGGAAGTTAGGGGATCTGTTTTGTACATTCCACTGGGATTTACCTAAGAGTCACAAGGATGTTAAGTCACAAATAGAGGTGGTCAATAAATGGCTGTCGAGAGGCTAAGACAGCCTGAGATAATTTAGCTCTGGACCGGCAACATTCTAACCTCTCCCCGATGACTGAAATTCTGACCATCAATCAGCCTGCAGAATGAATGCTCAGTGTCAGCTTCTGGGAACATTAGTTCCCAGGGGCACACCTACCTTGTGCAGCACCAACCCTCTGTGGTCAAGAGAAGCTGAAAAATCAGAGAACTTTTCAGAAAGATTGGTGCTGTACTCCTGCCTTCTCATGGGCAGCATTTCTCTGTACTCTCTCCTCTTGCCTCTCTCCTTCTCTTAATCTAATAAAACCACTCTGGACCTGAAAAAAAAAATGAAGAAATCTTTTTAGTATTTTAATATTGGTAACTCATTCAAAATTTATGAAAATACCAAGTGGGTCCACCTCCTCTTAATTAAAGCCTACCAACTAATCATTTGCTATCAGCTGCCTGCTTGCAACCTCTGGGGACAGCAAGGTCACTCACACCCAACTTTTGGTCTCAGTCTCGGAGAGCTAAGAGACTGATAGAATCTCATGAACATACGTTTATGGATAGCATAACCATTTGGAGGTGTCCTGATGTGGCACCAAAGAAGACAGCTTTCTATAAGTCAGGCATGTTTAGGGAACCCGGGGATCTCACTTTCCAGGGCTGTTGTTCAATGTTAGATTCTGCAACTGGAAACAAAGATAATAAAATTGCCTTGTAAGTTTTGTCAAACGATTAGAAAAACGATCTTAGCATACAGGAAGGTGTACTGTAGGGACAGTTATAACTGTTACCATGAAATAAGAGTATGAGTCTGTAATAGCACTTTTGTTCATGCCCCCACAAATATAAACAATGCCCAGGCTTCCGACTCCACACTAACGCTTTATCACTTGGCCTGATGGTCCACGCAAGCTCATCAGCACACACAAGTTGTTTTAATCTCCCAGCTTTGCCATGCTCTTGTCTTCACTTAAATGCCTGCCCCTTCCTCCTCCATTCAGTTAAACCCTTTGAGACTCAACCAAGGTATCACCTCCTCTAGGAAGTCTTCCCTGAGTGCCTTCCAGTCCAGTCTTGGTAGAGCATTCTCTGTTCTATTATCTTGTATTTGCCTCCATTAGACAGCACTAGTGTGAACTGTGAGCTCCTGCAAACAGTAAAACACCAATCATCGCACTACCCCAGCATGTGGGGGCAATGCCTTCACTTGACATATAATTAAGGCTCAAAAAAATGGGTGAAGGAGGGAGTGAGTGAAGGAGGTTGATGGAGACTGCATGACATATACCTGATTAGAGTCTTTGCTTTACACATGCAGATCTTCAGATACTGGTTATGCTCTCTCTCCTGGCCTTCCCTGCGCTACTCTGGTTAGGACCTCCATCCTCACCTAAAGCAGTAGAGATGTCCAAGAGCAAACAGGTCACAACAGAGAAGGTGCCTAAGCACTGCCTTCTGGGTCTCATTCCAGTGTGGACTGGAATGACATCTGGGAGAGTGTTCTTGAAGCATCCTGGGGACCACAAAACAGTGTCCCTTGTTTGAGGCAAAGAAGGAAAAACCATCAGCCAAGGTCAAACTTCCTTTGGCAACACACCGATCCTGCTCTCACTTTCAGAGCAGGTGGCTTTTTAGCTGTGTATAAGACGAGGCTTGCAGCCGAAGTGGGCTTGGTAGCACTGATGTCCTACAGCAGAAGATAAGCTTCTTTAGGACAGGGCTGCCATGAGTATACATGAGTGAATTGCAGCCTCCCTTCCTCCAGAGTGTGGCAGACCCTTTCTGGACTTCCTTTATATTGAGAATCTTCATACACGTACATAATGTATTTGATCATAATCCCCTCCCATGACCTTCTGTTGTCCCCTCCCCTTTCCTCCCTCCCCCTTTCTTCTCTTTCACTAGTCCCCTTTCTGCTTTAATGTCTTTTTCTTTCCCTCCTCTATCATCCATGACAATATGTTGATGGGCCCAGTATTGTGCAGGTAATGACAGTCACTCTAAGGTCATAAGACACAAGTCCAGAAGACAGAGTTTCAAAGCACTCCTCCCTATCCTCTGGCTCTTCCGTTCTTTCCTCACCCTCTTCTACATCATTTATTGAGGATGGGGTAGAGATGTCTCATTTAGTGCTGAGCACTCAACAATCACTTCTTCTCAGCACTTTGATGAGACTTTTGTTGTTGTTGTTGTTTTAGTTTGTGTATAAAAATTTAATTGTCACTCATTCTGGTGTTTTCAAATACAACTTGTTTTTGTGGATCCTTGTCCCCCCCCATCCCCAGTTTTGTTTTCTCTCAGTGGTCACTGCCACCTATAAAAAGAAGCTTCTTTTACAAAAAGTGATAGCAGAACTAATATATGAACACCAACATTAATATTTAGAGGGTAACTTGATGGACAATATCCATTTAACCAAATAATTATAGCTTCCCATGTGGGACTTATGACCTCCTCTGCCATAGGCTTTTGATTAGTTTTCAGTACCCTGGTGTGAATTCCCTCCCATGGAGCAGGCCTTCAGTCCAATGAAAGCAATTGGTTACCCCCATAACATCCATGCCACTATTACAGCAGTGGGCACATCCAGCCTGGCCAGCTGCATAAGGTCCCCTGATGATGACTTTTCTTCCCCAGCAGTCTGCACAACATTTTCCAGCACTATGACAGCTGGTTAGCAGGAAGAGTTCCAGTGAGGTTCCAATTTGAATCCTTAGGGTCCTGAAACGGAAGTATAGTGTCTTATGAAATTCTTCTGGAATTCTGGTTCTTCTGAAATTCTTAGTGAGAGGAGAAAAAAAAAACTAGACTGCATCTTATATATGCTACCCCCCAGGTGCCTTTGTGAACTACCTGCACCAGCTTAGGGGCTTAATGTCAACAATTTCCTTTGTGAGGTACAACATTAGAAAAGTGTTTATGAATAATGTGCAAATATTGCTTCTCTCCTAGGAACATGGGTGACATTTGGAGGCCAAATTTCAGATGAGGTAAGTTGCTTTCAGCTTCTATTGCACTGATAAAAGAAAATGCAGAGAGAGCTATGCTGTAGGAATTCTGCCCAGGACCCTGGCATTTATAAGGATAATGTTCAAATCATAGGAAGTGGTTGGGACTGACTCGGAGTATTCTCAAGTATTCTATCTTATCTCTTGTATTTTTCACATTTTGACTATTAATAACCCTTAAGGCTGTCAATCTAATATATGCACATGTTCAGCAGTTAGAGAAAAAAATATTTGGAGTTAATATTTATCATTTTATGAGGAGATGTTATTGCTGGGGCATGCTTTTTATTATTCATTATTATTTATTTGTTTGCTTTTAATTAGTTTTATTTATTTGCAAGCAGAGAGATACAGAAAGAGACAGAGACAGCAAGACAGAGAAAGAGAGGGGGCGGAGCAGGGCCTCTAGCTACCTCAAACATACTCCAGATGCATGCCCCAATTTGTGCATCTGGCTTTGCATGGATATTTGGGAATCAAACCCAGATTATTAGGCTTTGCAGGCAAGTATCTTAACCACTAAGCCATCTCTTCAGCTCCTATCTGTTCCTACTTAGGTAACCATTGGGTCCCAGTTTCCCCAGAACTTTCTCGGTTTAGCACTGAGAGTCCACATTACAGAAACACAGTCCAGATACCAGGGTGGCCACACCATAGTGTGCTGGTGATGTCATTGTCAACACCATTTCAAAAAGTGGTGACATTCTCCATGTCTGGAAAACTTCAACAATATATTGGATAGATGCATGACAGGAAATTACCAGACGAAATAACTCAGCGGTATACTTCTTCATCATAAATACCAAAATATATGTTGCTTGTTGTAGTCAGCCACACACAGCTGGGATGAATCTTTAAACCAGGCACAATTTGGGGGAGGAAAGTATTTGTTGAAACTACAGATTGAGAGGAAGTTTTGTAACAGTGAAAGAGGTTGGCCCTCTTTCACAGGTCCAAGTAGAGAGAGAAACCCATCACCAACACCACACACAGAACAGCAAACAGGCAGGAGCCAAGGAGAGAATTTCTTCTCCTTTATATAGGGTTAGGGTGGGGTCTTGCAACCCTTCACCAGACTTAATGGCTTCCCGAGTCTCTGGAATTTCCTTCCTGAACTGCCTACACAGAAAAGGATGTTTACTTCTAGCTTCTTTACATCCCGTCCCCTACTGAGAGGCTGCCTTCCTGTAAACATCTTCGGAGACCCACCCAAGATAATTAAAAAATCAAGTTGACAACAAAACCTAACCATCACATTGCTCATATCAGTAAAAATTTCTTTAAAATAAAAGCACATTAAATATGACTGTTGTAGCAGAATTAAGACTGGACCAACTTAGGGCAACATGGGAAAGAAGGGAAACTGAGGCACAATCTCCATAGGTTATAACAATGAAGGACAATAACTTCCACTCAGGAGAGAAACCCAAGTGGAGTTGAAGTGGACCTTTTAAAGGAATTTAAGGGGGGCCAGGCAGGGCAAAGAATAGGGAGATTAGAAAAAGAAAAAGAAACAGAACAGGTCTGTTTTCCTAAACTATTTTCCAGGTGAGTCAGAAGTGAAACAGGGCTGTTTCTCTGATGTGTTTTCCCCAAATGAGCCGAGTAGCTGGTTATGGCCCTCAGGTGAGGCCTGGCTAGTTCTTAGTTCTAGCTGTGGTTCATGATCTGGAAAGTGGTTTCTGTGCAGCAGATATGGGGAGGCGGGCTGGGAAGTTACAACACAGAGGAATGTTTTCTGTTTTACAGCCAGTTTGGAAGTTAACAATTCCCAGCAACTTGTGGGATTCATTGACCCTTTCAAAGACGATGCTGAATTGTCAGTCTTTTGAAAATATGTATGTATGAGAGAGGGCGAGTATGGGCACACTAGGACCCCTAGTACCCCACTACCAGTCACTCCGAGGACCCATTCAGCATTCTCCATTTACCTTAACTTTTTTTGGTTTGCTTGTTTTTCAAGGTAGGGTCTCGCTCTAGCCCAGGCTGACCTGGAATTTACTATGTAGTCTCAGGGTGGCCTCAAACTCAAGGTGATCCTCCTACTGGGATTAAAGGCTGTCACCACCTGCCTATCTTGACTTTTCACCCCATTTACGATGAAGGTTTTAATGATAGAAAATTAAAAGCAGTGATAGCATTTTTTGTTACTATTATGCTAAAGTGTCTGCAAGACTCCATTTTGTTTGCCTAACAACGCTCCCGATAGGTCCATGTTCAAAACAATAGAAAAATAGCTATCTTGGAAATACACTGAAACAACTTTAGCCCACCATCAAGGAACATAACGGAAAATTCCATTGAAATTTTTTGTGAAGTGGAAAATTTTTTTCAAACAACTACGAAATCAATTGGCAAAATGACATAATGCCTCCTCTCCACTGCTGTCTGCCACTGTGCCTCTAAAGCTATCCCTCCACTGTTGGGGTCACTGGCAGAAGTAGCAGAAGGATGGAAGGCTGAGCTCTGATTGGTTTGCAGGGTGAGCAGAGAGAGCCACCTGGCCTGTGAGTCATCTCTGGGTTGCTTCAGGGACAGGCAGCTGTCCATGGTGGTGCTTCTAATCTGGCTAAACTGCCCATGGCAGGAGTTTTACAACCGCAGCTCAGTCTGACCTATGGTTCATCAGCACAGTTGGCTAAGCCTTGAGGAAAAATCACAAGATTTCAGGTCAGGAGTCATCCAACTGCCAGAGCCTATTGGCTTAGAGACAAGAGTTGAGGGATGGAGAGTCAGCGATGATACAAAGGACCCTCTTTATCCGAGAGATTAGATGTCACAGAGAATGTCATCAAACTAGATCTTCCCAGCAGGGTGGGAAACGCAAATCTATCCACCCCACTCTGCTCTGGGGGCAGACTAACCCAAATTTGGGAAAGGGTTATAGTTACACCATGTCTGAGGGCAGAAAGTTCACTTTGTCCCTGTGCCTGGGGCTTCTCTCTTTCTCCTTTCACTCACTGAAGCAGAGAAAAACAAGACAGGGTCATGAGGTGTGATCCCAGCGCACTTAAAAACACATAAAAGATTTAACATTGCTGGAAGGCTTGGAGAGCCCTTGACTGACCTTTGTGTCCTGTGGCAGGTTGCTGAGCGGCTGATGACCATTGCCTACGAGAGTGGAGTCAATCTCTTTGATACTGCCGAGGTCTATGCTGCTGGAAAGTAAGTGGTAGCCCTGAAATAGCATCTGTGGACCAGACACTGTTGAGGAGGGGCAGGAGGGGCTTCTGTCCTCACTCACATGCTGGGGGAGGGAGACACTGCTCTTTCCCAGCCCTCCTCATCCATAGATTTAGGGCTGTTGACCACTTTTCAGCCTAATCAAACCATCCCAGGATGAAAAACGAGCTGGAAAGAGGCAGGAGAAGGAAGACCCTGTCAGCTGCCAGCTACACGGGGAGCAGAGGTGGCTGGTGCTAGAGAAGTGGCAGGGAAGATGGAGGGGTGTTAGCAGACCATGCGAGAGGGCAAATGGGAGCCCAGTCCAGGACCCAGGACAGAAGCTCAGCATCTACTCTCTCTGTTCCCGAACCACACCTCATAGTTCCTCAAGCCCCAGGGGACGAGGGGACAGACCTGAGACATCTTCCAGAGGGGAGGCCAGGACTATTTTGTTGGCCAGTCTATCTGTGTGCTAATATTCCTGGGATGGCAGATGGATATGAAAGGAAGGATCCCCAAAGATACAAAAAAATCAGTATCAGGCATGTCAGAGCAGGTTGCAGAGAGGCTTGGACTCTGTAAAGAATCACCTCCGAGGACCACTGCCCTTGGGCCTATGCATTAGTTTGGGACTTTAAACAGGGCTTGGTAAGTAAGAAACTGCAGCCGGTGTGCTGTCCATCCAGGCTGGCAGGCCATGCCATCCAGCTCCCAGCGTAGCTGACATTTCAGACAAGGTCAGAAGTCCTGGCCTCCTGGAGTGAACTTGCATATCAGTCTTCTGCCACCCAAGTTACCAGCCCTGCAGTTCTCCAAGGGAACTGTGAAGCATGGCCACCCGTAGGCCTAACACCTCCCTCAGGTGAGAGTTAGAATCAAACCGTGGTTGCGTGGTCTGCCCCACTGAATGATCTAAGCGTACTTCCCTAGCCTGGCTTTCTTCCTTTCAAGAACAGGTCTGTGTCTAAGGACCATCAAAGGAGTTGACCGACCACATACCTGCTGTTTTCTATTGAGTTCAGGAAGAAAGCAAAAGTTCTAAGGCCTTGCTCCTTTCCCTCTGCTTTCTTGTGGAGGGGTTCCCTCTGTTGAATCCTGTCTAACACCAAACAGACCAGGGAAGAAAAAGGGAGGAGTGAGTAACAAGTCTGCTAGAGTTCTGTTCATAGTCCTACTGAGAGGGATAAACATTTATTTTTTAATGTTTTATTTATTTCCAAGGAGAGAGAGGGGGTGAGAGAAATAATGGGAGCACCAGGGCTTATAGCCACTAGCAAACGAATTTCAGATGCATGCACCACTTTGTGCATCTGGCTTTACATGAGTACTGGGGAATCCAACCCACGTTGTTAGGCTTTGCCAGCAAGTGCCTTAACCACTGAGCCATTTCTCAGCCCCCTGATTAATTATTAATCAAATGTCATTGTGGAATTGAGATAGGTCATATTGTGAAATCCAAAGTTGCAAGTTACAACAGCCAGACAGGGGAAAGGATGTCAGTAGCATCCCATGTGTGTCTGTTTAGGGAATATTTCACATCTAGGCTGTATCATGATTTTTTGCAGACTATACCTCTAATAAAGGCAGAACACAAGGCTGAGGAGATGCTTATTGCACACCCATGAGACCCTGAGTTCCAACCCCAGTGCCCATGTAAAAGCTGGGATTGTGGCATGCACCTGTGAATCCAGCACTGGGGCTTGCTGGCAGCAGGTCTAGCCCAATCACTGACCTCTAGGCTCATCGAGAAACCCTATCTCAAAAAATAAGATGGAGAGGGCACCTCTGGCCTCCACATGCAGGCACACATATGTGCACATGCATGCACCTACACAGATACAAACATGTATCCACACATACACATGCAAAAAAGACAGAAAGACTGTGTAAGTCCAATAGCAATTTGACTCCTATATATGAGTCACTAATGAACATAAGGGAATATGGCAAACTAACTCCATTAACCTTCCCAATCACAAAACTTCTGACAGCCCAGATGCTTCTCATACTAGGACTCTCACTAGAAGGGAGAGATCAAAAAGTCTGCATTTTCTCCATCTTTCGTACTGGCTGGGAGAAGTAGTGAGGGAGAGGACATTAGGATGTCTTCAGTGAATCTCTTCATGAATCAGAACTGGAAGGGTACTTTGTAATGTCTCTTTAAAAAAAATTATTCCTTTGAAAGACAGAGAGAGAGAGAGAGAGAGAGAGAGAGAGAGAGAGAGATGCAGACACGGAGAGAGAATGGGTGTGCCGGGGCCTCCAGCCACTGCAAAGAACTCCAGATGCATGTGCCACCTTGTGCATCTGGCTTTACGTGGGCACTGGGGAATTGAACTTGGGTCCTACTGATTAGCAGGCAAATGCATTAACCACTAAGCAATCTCTTCAGCCCTGTAATGTCTCTTTATATCCTAGTCCTATGACAAACTTTGTCACTGGATCTTAAAACGTTCTCCAATGTAGACCACTATCTGTAACTTTGACCTTGACCTTGGAGACATCTCTCACACACATAGTTTCATCGTTTATCCTGGAAGATCAACTGAGAGCCAATATTTTCTGTCTAAGCAGTGTAAGGTGTCCTTGTTCTACTGGTCACAAATGAATTGTGTCCACTCTCATTGGACACCACCAAGCAGAATATTTATCTACAGGATCAGTGGTGCTAAAACACCAAGCTGCCAAATGGCTCCACTGTTTCTCATATCAGGACCCCGGGCAGTCTCCTGCCAGCGGGTCAGGATTTTTGGCAGGTGCTTCTGGAATGCTCCAGAGCAGGATTCTGCAGGCACAAGCAGAAACAGCGGAAACTGTGCTGCCAGCTGAGAGCGCTTCTATTTTCGGGATACGTAGGCACTGAGAGTTCAAAGGAGGGATGCTCTGGTATTCGGGTTGGCTCTTGCTTTTCTGGGACACTGCATCCTAAAACATTGTCTGCTTCCCCCTCCAGGGCCGAGGTGATTCTGGGGAGCATCATCAAGAAGAAAGGCTGGAGGTACTATATTCACCATAACTGTCTGCCTTTTAAAAAGACTTATTTTGCACCAGAGAAAAGAAAAGAAAATCATGTGGCCAAAAGGTTGTACAAAAGCAAAATAAACAGAAACAAAAAACCACAGTAAAGAAATAATGAATAGTGGTTTGGAAATAAATGTGAAGGATTCATGACTTGTATTTCCAAAATTATGTAGTCTTGGGCCACAATGGATTACAGTGGGTCTGAGCAGAGAAAGAGAAGGTTCATGAGATATATGTGCATAAAAGGAAGTGACATTTTCACAGCTTTGACTGCCACTTGCAGTAATCTGGTGAAGGAAGCGAGCTGCGGGAAACTGATTATCTAGACATGTATATTTACTACTCATTTTATTAGCAACTCTAGGTACAAAGAAACAAGAAGCCCTTGGAATAAATGCCATAAGCTTTCTCATCCAAAAAGTGCTTCATCTTAGGCCCTTGAAGGTCCCTCCATGAAATACAGGGATTTGCTTATTCATTTTTTTCCATCACCTTCTAGACCCAAAGCAAGTGGTAATGAGGCTGCCATAGCATCTGTGAGAAGGGGGGCCACCCCTCCCTTTCCCTGTGGGTATCAACCTCAGCAGAGCCACTTTGTCCCCAGCAGGGGTACCAAACCAGGCAAAGCACAGAAAGATCACTGGACAAGTTTAGAGTATCCCTCTGCTCTGGAAGAACATCAGCTGGTCACTAATAAATCAGAATGCTTCAGTGCTAGTGAGGAAAGCTACAGACTTTGGATTCATAAATGAACAGGTAGCAAGTATTCTCTTTAACTTGGTCTTCTAGGAAGCAGGGACTTTCTCGCTGCTGGCTTTATGATGCCTTGCTCACATCATTTAGACACCCTCTGAGAGGAATACAAGAGGGTACAACAGTTCCATGCCCCCCACCACTGTCACCACCACCACTTCACCTCATTTTGTTAGGGCTACATTCTCTCATTCTGGTAGGAGTAGAAAGCCTTCTGGAAGATCTGAACAAAGGAAGTTTGGCTTCCTTGATTTTTCCCTCTCCTTCTCCCACTCTAGGGACCTAGAAGGGGATGATAAGAAAACTGTATTTCACCTTAAGTATGGAAAAGTAGTCCTCCACCTGGCCTGAGTTTTTTTTTCCCCCCAGTCAGGAGGTTGACCACTTGCCCACCTGGAGAGGGTCCACATTAGTTTGTAGAACTGATGCACATCACACTGCCCATCTGGACTTCAAACAACAGATTTTGTCCTTGCATAATTCTGAAGCCCAAAAGTCCAAAATCAATATGTTGACAGGCCATCCTGCTTCTGAAACTCTGGTAAAATCCCTCCTAGCTTCAGGTAGTTGCCAAAAATCCTTGGCAATCCCTGGTGTTCCTTGGCCAGGAAGTTGTAGCATTTCAACCTCCACTGCTATGTTCACACAGCAACCCCTCTTATGTGCCTATGTGTCTTCTCATAACAGTACCAATGTATTGAACTTGGGGCCCACCTTGTTCCAGCATGACCATATTTAACATAACTTATCACATCCAAATAAGCTCCCACTACTAGGCTCTAGGGGTTAGAACTATAGCATACCTTCAACAGAGGCATGAATCAATCAGTAACAAAAATCTTAAGTCCACACACAGGACAGTGAGACCTGCAGCATGGTGAAGACTGCCCAGTGCACATCAAAAAAGAAAAGAAAGCGGTAGCTCTTTCCCCCCTCAGCACTCAGAGAGCATGCATTATTCATCATTCCTCCTAACTGCAGAATCTAGCATATGTAACTTTTGTAAAAAAGAGACTAGCAGGCTTATTTCACAAGATACCTTTTGGTCTTGCAAGTAGAGACTCAAGCTCTCACTGCAGTAAAGAATGTTTTTATCAGCTCACATTTGCTTCTGGGTGAGTAGATCAATCATCCTAGCATTGAGACCATCAAAGGTGTCTCAACTGGCCCACGTGGTTCTTATTATCATGGTCTCACTTGTTAGCTGCATTGCCCAGAGAAAGCTACTTAACTTCTCTGATTTGTGTTTCATCCTGTAAAAGTAGATGGCCTAACTTCCCGAGGTGTCATGATGACAAAAGGAGATAAGCTGTGCATTTGCCCACTGAAGACTGTTCTGTGGTATATTCATATTTTTATTTTATGCCACTCAGAAGAGTTGCTCTGAGAGTCAGTGAGCATTTTCCAGGCTTCCTTGCTACTTGAACATAAATGCTAGTGTGCACACCCATATGGGACAAACAGCCTAATTTGCTATTGGGACAGAAGAAGCAACTTTAACATACTATTTACTCTGAATAATCAACAGGTCTGTGCTAGTTTATAGATAGATAGATAGATAGATAGATAGATAGATAGATACCATTCCATCCAGTCTTTGATGAAGATGGAAAAAGTGTTTGTTAAGGAGATGTTGCAGCTACCTTTTTTGTTGCTGAGACAAAGCACCAACCAAAAGCAGTTGATGGGAGGAGGAAAGGGTTTATTTTGGCTTGCAGTCTGGAGAGAAAGCTCCATGATGGCAGGGGAAAGCATGGCACGAACAGAGGCTGGGCATCACCTCTACCATAGCAGGTGGAAACAGTAGCCATAGAGTGAGCTGAAATCCAGTGAGGAGAAGCTGGCTATAACATCCCTAAGCCCACCCCCAATAACACACCTCCTCAAGCAAGGCTCCACCTCCCAAATTGCCATCAGCTGGGGACCAAGTATTCAGAACACACGAGTTTATGGGGGACATCTGATTCATCCCACCACAGGAGACCCAGCTCCCCTATGCAGATTGCTATTGTAATAGGCACTGCAAGATTGATGGATTAATCTTGGAGAGTATTTGGGGAGGGGGGATGTAATTTCCAGGGGCATATATCTGTAGACCTTCCATTACTGTAACTCAAATTACTTTTCAGGGAATTAACTTCCACAGGATGGGGTTGCTGACATTTTCAACAAGTTTTCCTTGTTGCAACCAAGTTGTCAGGATTGTCGCTGTCATTCGCCACTGGTGACCATTAATCATTCTGGGCTTTTATTCATGAGTGCCTTGGGGTGTCTACTTTACAGATGACAAGATTACAAATGACTCATTTCGAACACCCCCAAAGTTTGGTTTTGACCTTTGAATCTCAATTTTTTTCATACATAGAGAAACTACAATGCACTGAGCTGTGCCTACAGTTTTAAATTATATGCCTGTAGTCCTCAAGGCATAACTCTTCATGATCATTGCACTGTGGGGTTCACTGGCCTTGGGTGTGTTATTTGAGGAGAAAGCGAGTTTGCTAGCAAGATTTTCACATTTCCTTCCCGTAGACATAAAGTGGTAAGACTTTGGGTTAAAATTTTAGAATGATTTTCCTTACACGACATTTCTATTTAGTTACTCAAAGTAAACATTTATCTCAGCCTTCATATTTCTGTGTAGTTAGTTGCTACCTGTGAATGTGATGAATAGATAAGATAATCACTCAAAGCCACTAGGGCCCATGGTCCTTGGCAGAGAGGAGACTTCCTCCCAGGAAAAGGTTCACAGGCAATCAACATTATGCCAGATTCTAAATGAGTGTTAATGAGTGGCTGTTCATTTGAGCTTACTGAAACAACCTATCCTGTGAGTCGCTTGCATTCCCATGCACCATTTTTGGTCTCCAAACTGACCTGCCACTCACCTGTACATTGCCCACTATTCATTCACAAGCTTGCTGCTAGAGCCCTCCTCCTCCTCCTCCTCCTCCTCTTCTTCTTCCTCTTCCTCCTTCTCTTCTTCTTCTTCCTTCTCTTCTTCCTCCTCCTCCTCTTCTTCCTCCTCCTCCTTCTCCTCTTCCTCTTCCTTCTCTTCTTCTTCCTCCTCCTTCTCTTCCTCCTCCACTTCCAGGTTCTCAAGGCAAAAATCATTTCCCTTCAGTCCCATCTTCTAGGGTCTGAATTCAAGTCATGACTCACCAGCTTCCCTTGTTCTTGTATCTCAGTCACATGAATTCATAAATTTATCCCTATCACTGTGAGGTACAACAACAAATTCTTTCTGGTGCTCTAATAATAACATGATTCAATCCAACAACAACCTGTAATGTATTTACTATTTTTCTTTGTCTGTTTGATATGCAGGAGGTCCAGCCTGGTCATAACAACCAAACTCTATTGGGGTGGAAAGTAAGTAAAATACCTTTTTTTCCTACTAGATATGAAATAACTACTGCTTCATGCTTTTTCCTTTTAAATAACCATTTTACCATTAACTTATATTAAAATTAATTGGTCTAAAAAGAGTTTTTTTCCTCTTGCTGCAAAAATAGCAACTAGTCTAGATCTCAGTTTTAGCAAGAAATTTAGTACTAAGCACATGATCCCTTATTACTTAGATTTTTTTCAAATATCAGACTTAGAACCATTTCCAAAATAGAGTCCAACGTTCAAGAAGAGAAAATAAAGTATCACAAAAGAAAAGCTACTCAAATCTTCCAGAACTCAAAGATCTCCAAAGACTGCAAAGATTAAAAAAAAAAAATCTTGTCTGGTTCCAACCTGGAAGTCTCTGCTCATTCCTGCAGCTTTCTGAAAGAGCTGATCAAAAACACCATCTCACCAGGGAAGAACATGAAGCAATACCTGTGTCACTCACTGTCAGGGCAAGTGAAAGATGCAGAACAAATTCGCAGGATGAGTTGACTTCTGATGGTCAGCCTGCGAGCGTCTGAACTGATCCTTAGATTATTCAGTAAGAATCAGAGGGCTGGCATGTAAGAAAAAAAACCGTATATTGGAGCCATGGCTGGGCCTGGACTTTTCATGGAAATCTCAGAGTACTGGAATCTTAACAAGGAAACAGCAACAAAACCTCACTTACCTGCCAATAATTCATAGGGAATAATGTGGGGGAGGGGGACTCTATGTGGTTTGGTCTGGTTGTTTTATTAAACTGGAGGCAGAGGCTAGTTTTTCTTTTGGAACCTTCCAATCACCATGTATATATGAACACAATATGATCATACTCTGCTGTTCTTCATGAGTTGTTTACAATGTGGAGACAGATGTAATTTGGATTTTTATTTCTATTGAAGTTCACAAAGCAACATGGTATCTGTAAGAAATACGGTGTCCAATGTCTGTGCAGTGACGCACAGTACCTTTGCTTGACATGTTTGCAGTGGTATTCAAAATCTGGTCTATGGGGTAGAAATAAAGCAGAAATAAGATCATCTGTAAGAACCACTATGCAGTAGAGCTACATGTAACATTATTTAATATATTATAAAACACAGAAAAGGCTGTCCAGAGAAACCAAAGAAACATTTCATCAATCTTTTAAAATTCAAAGCCACATTCCTTCCTAATTGCCCAAAGCTTGAAAATTGTCTGAGAAGGGAAAATACCATTAAAGATTTGTCTTATGAGAATACTAATTTAAAGAAAATTTACTTCATCACCTTTAAAAGAAAAGAACTTAAATTTATTTGAATGCCAAAGGACACTTTCAAATTCGCTTGCTTTCTCAGAAAAGTTAATATCAGTAGCGTGGCCATCACAGAGTAACTCACAAATTTATGCTAAAGCTTTGTGGGTTTTTTCTCCCTTTGATTGGTTAAGAACAAAGTTAGAAGGTTGAACTGTGTATTTTACATGGGCAGGGTGTGCATGACCAATGTGTTAACTTAGCCTAGAGCTGAGTGGCATTAGTAGTATTGTCACATTATGATTAGCTCATCTCCTGGAGTCTCCAAAGGACAGAGGTTCACCACTACCCTCCAGTCTTCTTGCCTCAGCATCCAGGAGTTCAGAATTTGCTGAGAACAGGGTATAAAATTAGCAATGCAGACTAAGGAAAAATGATTAGTTTTCTGCATTTTGAAATAGATTTTTAAAGAAATACAGCATACCCCAGTCAAAATCTCTTGCCATTTTTTCTTTGCAGAGCTGAAACAGAACGAGGACTGTCAAGAAAGCATATCATTGAAGGTGAGTCCTAATGCTTTGACTTTATTTTTGTTTGTAGGATCATGATTTGAGTAAGTTATCAACCAAGTAGGTTGGAACAAAAAGAAAAAGCTATATGAAAAGAACAATAATCAACCAAGCTTCTTCCTGGGTTTGAATGCAGGGAGGACAAAGATATGGGGAGAACTGGGGCACCTTACCCACTCTCCCCCCCATAAAAGTCAATTAATTATCTAGAACTTTTCTTATGTACTACTGATGTGATAAAGTACTCCCACACAGCTTTAGAAGAGCCTTATTGAGATAGAATATCCATCCTGTAAGTTTATCCAGTTCAAGTCCTTGGTTCTGAGTGTAATTACTGAGTTGTGTGATAATTATCATAATTTAATGTTTCAACATTTTCATTGACCCCCCCCAAAAAAAACACCTTGGTACCTATTTAAAATCACTTCCCATCTCACCCTCACTCCTCCAATAGTCCCAAGCACCCACTAAACTATCTTTTATCTATAACTTGACACTTCTGAATGTCTCATATAAATGAGATCATGCACTCTGGGATATTTTGCGGTGGCTTCTTTCACAGGGCCTCTGTCCATCCATGGGATGGTATGTATCACATTTCATTTTTCTCTTTCCTGCCAGATAAGTTCTCACTGTATGGATATGCTACACTTTATTCATTTGGTAGTTATTGTACATTGGGACTGTTTTCACTTTGGCAAAACAATTCCATAAAAGTTTGTGTTTTTTGTAGACACGTTTCGAAACTATAATACCCCTAGAGAGTGCTTCCAAATTCCTCTTCTCAACACAATCACCTCTCAAGACTTACTTAGTGTCCAATTGGATACTAAAGTCAAACACCTGCTTTTTCACACTAACACAATTTCTGCCTCATATCTTGTGTCCTGGACCATGGAACTTATAAGAAACAACCCAAGTTCCCTTGTAGTCCTACAGACCACACAAAACAGTGTGCTGCCTAAAAAGCAGCTTTCGTTTAGTCCTTTTTATTCTAATTAATTAGAAAAGAGACTTAGGAAATGGTTTACATTGAAATCAACAAAGAATTGTAAAATAATATAAATATTAAAAGAGAAAAAAATTCAAGAACTGTCCATTGTTTCAATACTTATTACCAGATGGTGTCACAGAAACATGACCTGAGATAAACAGAGTTTGTAATTGAGCAAACTCAGAGAAGGAACCCCAACTAGCGTTCAGTTCACATAGCTGAAAGGGGCATATGCCTTTTATTAGGGAAAGTACATCTGTTTACTATCAAGGTTATAGGTTAAAAGCTTAAGTAGTAGGTAATGAATTAAGGAACTTCAAGGGAGCACATCTGGGGATTGATTTTAAAGGCTAATAATCAAAGGAGATTAAACATTAAAGAGAGTTTTGAGCAGAGAGGAGTTAGACAAGAATTTTTGCTAATATTGCATGTGGATTTGGCCCCATGATGCCTTCCTGATATAAGGTAGTTAACATGTCAGATTAGAAAGAACAAAATGGCTGGGTGTGTGATGCACACCTTTAGTTCCAGCACTTGGGAGGCAGAGGTAGGAGAATCACTGTGAGTTCAAGGCCAGCCTGAGACTACATAGTGAATTGCAAGTCAGACTGAGCTAGAGTGAGACCCTACCTCAAAAAAACAATAATAATAATAGTAATAGTAATAATAATAAATAAATAAAAAATCAAGAACAGAATGTATAGGAAGCAGCATACAAAATTAATGGAAACTATCTACCATTGTAAATTAGCCCTGTGCCAGTAAAGGGATGTACATAAAAGTTCAACTTTGAATCCCAACAAATTATCAGTGTCCTGTGCATGATTTCTGAATTGTCTCCCTTTTAAATCAGTTGTCTTCAGACCTCATATAACTTAATGGGAATGACTTAAATTTCTTCTTTTAATTAAGGAATTCTCTTAGGATGGATAAACTAGTTCAGCTGAAATCTAAGCTGACCCAGATTCAAACTTTCACACAAAATTTCAAACTTTTCAGATTGAGGACATGCATTATTATGTTATTATTGGGATTTTTTTGAAGTTCATAGTTTCAGCCAATGACAAGGACTAATGAGTATAAGAGAGTTACCCAAAAAGATATTTTATGCGAAAAAATTAGAGAATTAAATGAATTTTGCAGACAAGTAGAGCCATGAGATTTCTAGATGAAAAATAAAGTTTGAAGAGGTTTCAAATAATTATACTTGTATTTTATCAGTACAACTCCTATCAGGAGGTTGACCTTATTTATTATTGGTGATTTATATGCACACTGAATTTACGAAGCACAGTTAATGGAGCACTTACCTCCTGAGCTTGTTATTAGCTGCCCATATTCCCCTGTGGTAAGGTTAATGCATTTTTGTTCAACACAACAGTTGCTAAGTGGAAATAAAGAATGACTGAGAGAAATCTAAAATGTTATCTTAAGATAACATTTGTTGAGCACATTTTATATCACTGTAATTTACCCATTTCTACAAGATTAGAGCATCCAAATAAGAAATAGCAGCATTGCTTGATTGTGTTTGCAGTCACATGAAAGATCCAAGAATAAGATCATTTCAGTTGGGTGGTGGTGCATTCCTAAAACCCAGCATTCATGAGGCTAAGGCAGAAAAATCAGAAGCTCTATGGGAGGGCAGCCTAGACCGTTAAGTAAGAGAAGGAAAGGAGAGCGGTAAAGAAGGAAGGAAGGAGAAAGGAATAAAGGAAAGAAGAAAAGGAGAGAAGGAAGGAAAAAAGGAAGGAAGGGAGATGGAAGGAACGAAGGAACAAAGGAGGGAGGGAGGCGAGGAGGGAGGGAGGGAGGGACCATCTAGCACCATTTCATCTTTGGACAGATGAAAGAAATTGAAGTTCAATGAAGCTAACAGACATCACAAAGTCATCCCCAACAGTTCATATTAGTGTCCTGGAACTCTCAAATACTGTACATCACCTCCTTTGAAATCGAGACTGGCCCATGTGGGTGACATGAGCCACCGAGTCCTAACCTTCTTTTCCCCTGATTCTCCATCTTAATCATAGTCACCTGGCTTGGTCATAAATCTAGGTGTCACGCTTGAAGCCTTGGACCTCCACATCCTGCATTCATAACACTGGCCAGTCCAAATATCTCTACTTCTACACACCCAAGATTGGAGCATGTCTCACCAACTTGTTCTGACCTGAATCTTCGGCAGCCGCCTCTTCCCTGGCCTCTGTAGGTGCTTCTCAGAACGGAAAGACATCCGTCCAATTCAAAAATCTGATATTATTTTCCCTGCTTAAACTCTCCCTCTTAACTTCCCACCATTTCTGGATCCCCTGCCCTCATGTAGAATAAAATTCCAAATTCATACCATGGATTCCAAAACTGTGTGGCACTTTTTGAAAGTGAGTGGCCAGTGTCTCTAGATTCACACTTTCCCCTCAGAGGCAGAGAAGGGGACTGTTGACCTGATGTACTCCATCATTCCTCATTGTTTCTCATGAATACATTTGAATCTCCTCCAAACTATCAAGACATAGACATGGATTTATTTTTCCAGAGAAACAATTGAGACGTGAAGAATGACCAACTAACAATGAGATGGTCCTGTCTATCAAATCTGTATCATTTGGGGGTAGATAGTATGACTTTAAGCAATAAACCTAGGCCAGTGGTTGCCTCAGTTTGCACTTTGTCTCCCTGAGGCTGAAGGTTGTGTCTGTCTTTACACCTCTAGACTCAGGAACAACGCTAGGATCACATGGGGACTCATGTGTCCTTGCATCGTGGAACACTGAATGGTCTATGCCTGACCATATATATGCTAGAACAGTGCCAAGTCCAGACGCCTCTCCTGGTTTCTTTCCGCCCACACGGAGCTGTTTGAATGAGACAGGGCAGGTGAGGAGACAGACACCCTCATAATGGAGAACACTTGTTCCCAGTGCTAGGTGTGGACCAAGACATAAGAACCTCTCTCCAAAACCAAGGGTTGCTGAGAAAATGTTTGGCAGTCAGTCTTTTTACTTTCTTCCCCCGAACTTTTCAGATGCCCACACCATGGTATGACCACCACATGACATTTCTATAAAACATCTCAGACAGTGCTCTCTGAAAGTGGTATGTTTTGTCAGCTCAGGTACAGATTATAGACCTCAGCCACAGAAAAGGTCAAAGTTCCCAAACACACTGAAGTACACAGTACCAACCTTCCAAAACCTTGGGGTTTGCATGTGTGGTTCTGCCTTAGGTCTTCTCTCCATGCATTTCTCCTCTAAAGTGGCTGATATCATAGTAGTTTCTTTAAAATTATTTTTTAAATTTTGTTTATTTATTTTCAAGCAGAGACAGAGAGAGAGAGAGAGAGAGAGAGAGAGAGAGAGAGAGAGAGAGAGAGAGAATGCCAGGACCTCTAGCCACTGCAAAAGAACTCCAGATACATGAGCCACTTTGCGCATCTGGTTTTACATGGGGACTAGGGAATCAAACCCAGGTTGTTGGGCTTTTGCAAGCCAGCATTTTAACTGCTGAGCCATCTCGCCAGTCCTCATAGTACTGTTGGAGATAAATTGAATTTCAAGGAGACCTTTGAGAGAACTGGTTCTATCCCAACTATAAGCATTGCAGCAGCCTTGCAAGAGCAGGTATCTCATAATACCTGCCTGCCTTAACCTCTTCATCAAAGCTTTTAACAAGTGCCACCACAGGCAATCCTTTCTCAATGAATGGAAAATATTTCCGGAGCTATATTCAAGCACTCCATTTTTCCTGTCAGAAAAGTAATTGTGGTCTTCCAATAAACCAGTTTGAAAATCAAATTTAAATGAGCCTAATTTCAATATATAAGAGCCTCATTTAACAGGCAATTAATTTTATGCTCATAATAAAAGGAGAAAAACCTCCAGTCTTCCTGAAGCATTAAAGAGCCTGATTAGGAAATGCTGTGTCTCATGGAAATGAGATAAAACAGTTCCTGAACACAGCTTTCTTTTTGGTTGCATAATATTATATGTAATACATTCTATTTCAGGGAAGTTTGACTTTTACTGAAATTATTTTTTCCCAATACTCACAGGAATTTGACCATAGAACTGAAACAGAAGCTACTGGTTCCAAATGTCCTAAAGTTCTTGCTCCCATCTATAGCCTATCTCTTAAGTCTTTTTGGCTTCTGGTGGTTTTATTTCTTTCCAAAAGAATGTGAACAATTTGCCTCGTGGCATAGGCCTGCAATCCAAGCTACTCTGGAGGCTAAGGCAAGAGGCATTGCAGCTGGAACAGGAAGCTGGCTGGTCACACTGCCCCCATGGTCAGGAAAATAGAACAGGAAGTGAAGCCCAGCCATAAAACCTCACAGTCCACCCCCAGTAATTCACATCCTTGGGCAAAGTTCCGTCTCCTGAAATTTCCATACCCTTCCCCAGCAGCCCCATGAGCTGGAAACCAAGTGTTCAAACACATGACCATATAGGGGACATTTTACATTCAAATCACAACATTTCCCATAGGCTCATGACCACTGAAGATTCCCACTGCATTTAGTCCAACTTCAAAGTCCTCAGAGTCAGTCTGGAGATATGGCTCAAGCAGTTAAAGGCCCTTGCTTGCAAAGCCGGATGGCTCAGGTTCAATTCCCTAGGACCCATGGAAAGCAAGATGCACAAAGTGACATGTGGTCTGAAGTTTGTTTGCAGTTTCAGGAGGCCCTGGCATGTCTATACTCTTTATCTCTCTCTCTCTCTCTCTCTCTCTCTCTCTCTCTCTCTCTCTCTCTCTCTCTCTCCTTCTCTCTGTTTATCTCACAAATAATTAGATTTTTAAAAGTATTTTTTAAGTCCCAGAGTTTTAACAGTCCTAACATGACTCAAAAGTTTAAAGTTTCTTCTGAGACTCAAGGTAATCTCTTAACTGTGAGCCCTTGTAAAATCAAAAGACAAATTATATATTTCGAACAGAAAATAGCAGAATAAATATTCTTACTCCAAAAGGGAGGAATGAGATCATAACAAGGAAAAAGTGAACATGAGCAAGACCAAAACCTAGCAGAATAAATAGCAAATTGTGAAGCTCCATGACCAGTATCTGGAGCTGATGACGGGATCATCCAGGCTCCAAAGGCCTTGGTAGTCCCACTCCTCCAGCTTTGCTGACTGTAGCATATACAGCTTCTTGCTTGGGCTGGCAACACTCAGAGCCTATAGCTTTTCTAGGTAGACACCCCATGGTCCTGGCATCTCCAACATCCTGGGGTCTCCATTGTCTTTTAGGCTTAATCTTCATAGCTTCACACCACAAGGGCCTCTCAGGACCTCCCTGCAGGGAATCTGACCCTACCTTATATTGTCTGACCTCACCTCAGTGATTCAGAAACCATGGAGAAAGATGCCATGAGCCCCTCAAGCTCCTATTTCTTTCATACTTTTAAAACCTCATGGACAATTTCTGTTGTCAACTCAGGATGAAACTTGCCCCACCTTGGACCAAAGCTATAGTAATATCTGTGTGTCTTGTTCAGGCTCTCTCCTCTCAAAAGAGTTTGTATTCTCACAAGTAAGAGCCTCCATGGGTGTGGTCTTGCTCTCCAAGTACCATTTCTGTTGTCTAAGTAGAGACAGTGAGGTTTTTCTTTAACTGAATCAAGTTCCTTAACAATAACAGCTGCTTTCTCACCATACTCATTATGGAAAACTTTAAACTTGCTTCTTTTCTTGCCAATGGGCACATTTTTTCCATATCTCTGCTTCTTTCTCTTACCCAGTGTTGGTCTTCATCATAAAGGATCTAGCTCAAGGGATCAAATGCTGGAGCCTACAGCTTACCTAGACCAAGTCAGTGCAGCAAAGAGGCAAGACCAAGGCCCATGCTGCTATGGCCTACCTAACTCTGTGGAATACCTGTGGCCTGATGCCAATACAGCCAGCCAGAGAACACAAGTCCATCTCAGGAAGGATTCAGGGTTCTGCCTGATTCTGTCCTTGGACCCTGGCCTAGGCGCAGTATCTAGAGCGGTTGGCTTGAAGTTGGGTTTCGCTATTGCAGACTCAGAATTGAGTTCCCAGTCAAAGTAATATAATTTATCTCCTTATCATCAACCACTTTCTAATGAAATCTTTCTCTAAACTATGCTGCCTGAGGCTGAGGAAGGAGTAGTGGAGGCAGTCCCTTGGCAACAAGTCTGATATGAAATGAGCCATACCTGAAGCCCACAACCTCAAGGCTGGTGTCGTCCTGGGTCCTGCCACAGCTGAAGCTGTGCAGGCAGGAATCCAAGACCTTCTCTTCTTGCTTAGCTTTGGGGCAGATCCTGAGGCTTTGCCCATGACCACCAGCCTGAAAGCAAGAACTGTGGGGCTCTGAGTACTGGGGTTTACCATGGTGAGTCTGTACTATGTTCAAAGTCCAAGACCTGCATTTAATTTTCCTTCCCTCCTCTAATCAGGAGGCATCTGTCTCTAGGCTGCTGTGATTCTTGGGTTTGGGAGGGGATGGCACAGCACTTTCTGGAACTCCAACTTTCTCCAATACCCCTTTTCTCATCATCCTAAAACTGGGTACTAGCATCTCTCACCTGGTTTCCTTAACTCTTGAGAAGGTAATTTCGCATGTGACTGGTTGTTCAAAGTGATGTTTCTGTGGGAAAATAATCTCTCAAAGCCCTTCTGCTAGTCCAGCTCTGCCTCTTTTAGTGTATTTAAAAAAATAATCCAAAGGCTATTTTTTTGAAAGTAAATTCTTTCTTCAAAATATTTTTAATTCACTTCTTTTTTATTTATTCATTTTCAAGCAGATATATATATGTATGTATATATATATATATATATATATATATATATATATATATATATATAGAGAGAGAGAGAGAGAGAGAGAGAGAGAGAGAAAACCAGGGCCACCACCTTGTGGGTCTGGTTTATGTAGGTACTGGGGAATTGAACCCAGGGCCTTAGGCACTGGAGGCAAGTGCCTTAACCTCGGAGCCATCTCTCCAGCCCTAAAATATTTTCATTTATTTATTTGAGAAAGAGAAAGAGAAAGACAGACAGAGACAGAGAGAGGCAGACAGAGAGTAAGTATAGGCACACCAAGGCCTCTTACCACGACAAACTCCAGATGTAAACAGCATCTTTACACCTTTACACCTTTGTGCACCTGGCTTTATGTGGGCACTAGGGAATTGAACCCCAAGTCATCAGGCTTTGCAAATGCCTTTAATCTCTGAGCTATTTCTCCAGCCCTAAAGTAAATTCTTAAAGGAAACAACTCAACCTATTTCTCCAGCCCTAAAGTAAATTCTTAAAGGAAACAACTCAACCCCTTTCTGACAGTGCTCATATCTGGACTTCTTGGAAATGTTAATTTTTTCAATGTTTTTTCATCCGTTCCTGCTCTCAGGACTCAAGGGATCCCTCCAGAGGCTGCAGCTGGAGTATGTGGACGTGGTCTTTGCGAATCGTCCTGACAGCAACACCCCCATGGAAGGTAAGTAAAGAATTTAATAAAAGACTCCAGAATTATTGGTCCTAACTTGAAGACTTGGTCTACTCCCAGTAAGAAATGAAATGTGTTCAAACTGGGCTGACTGAATACAAAACAAGATAGAAACCTTTCTGATGTCTCTTAGCTTTGATATTTATTTACACTGAAAGCCAATTATTGTTAGTATTATTTATTAACCCTCCTTTGACTTCGGCCCCTTAATGATGCCTGCTGGTCACAGGGCTCATGTTTTCCCAGGTTCATTTTGTTTTTGTGATCTCATCAGCTAAAGCAATACAATTTGATTGGAGGACGTTTATAAGCCAGCCATCATCTCAAAGACTCCTCTGAGGATTGTCGAGCTCTGTGACACTAAGTCTGGTTAGCTTGTAGTGCACAGCAGGGAGCAGAGACTTGACAGGAACAGCCACTCCAGATAAGACTGGTCATTGCAGTTAAGTTGTCCATCCTCAAGGAGCTGTGCTGTCCTGTCGTCATCCGTGACAACTGTCACAAGAACATAGTTTAAACTCCTCCCTGTGAAAAACTTTCAGAACATTCTAAAAACCAGGTTTTCTTCACCGTTTATTTGTATACCATGCTTACCTAGGATGGTTAAGAAATAAGATGATTTCAGAGGGTCAAACAAAAAAGAATGTTCCAGTCAGTTGAGATTTACAACCATATGGAGTATATAAAAGTGGAGATGAATGAGGAAAAGAAGAAAAAGGAATGTTTTGGTTGTTTGAGTTTTATGATAATTAGATTAATTTTCAAATAATTAGAATAGTATAATCAGCATAATATTATACTAAAGGTAATATTATTATTATTTGGGGGGGGGGTTGAGATAGGGTCTCGCTCTAGTCCAGGCTGACCTGGAATTCACTATGGAGTCTCAGGGTGGCCTCGAACTCACGGCAATCCTCCTACCTCTGCCTCCCGAGTGCTGGGATTAAAGGTGTGTGCCACCATGCCTGGCCTAAAGGTAATATTATCTTTGATGATTCAACGGACTATTCAGGATTTTGTAATATATGGAGTTCTGTCAATTATCCTTGTTTCAGGGTTATAAAAATTATGGAAAAATATGATTGAAATACATAAGAATTTCTCTAGTCTCATAAATATTAGAAGAGCAAATGTATCGCCACAAAAAATTATGGAAGCTATTTGATTCACATTTATCTTTCTCAACTACAGAGAAAATGTGTGCATGTGCTTGTATGTATACATATATAGTGTTTTCTCCTAGAGTTTCCTGCTTTCTCACTTCGAGGTAAATTAGTAGTTTACCACAAAGCAGTATCGGCATTGAAAAGAACCCATAGAAATGACATAAGCTACCTTTGTCAAGACACAGACTGACTTGGTCTGGAGGCTCATGTTTATAATTCCAGCATTCAGAAAACTGAGGGAGGGGGGTTACTATGAGTTTGGGGCCAACCTGGGCTCCAAGAGTGAGTTCCAGGTCAGTCTGGGCTAGAGTGAGACCCTGCCTCAAAAGAAATACTGTTTAATTAAAGCAAATCATAAACTTTCTTATAAGAAGTCCACTGAAAGGAGAGTGAGATGTCACACAATTCTTAAAGACATTAAAAGAGAGTGCTGAGACCAGTCAGTCAGCAAAAGTATCAAATAAAATAGCATGTCACAGAGTCTAAAAGACTATAATGATTTCACATTTTAGTGCCTTAGGGTTATTTTCCTCTTGGAAACAGTGTCTTTTACAATGATGTCATATGCAAGATGACAAGACATCTGGGATCCCCTCTCCTTCTACTCCTGAAGTACAAATACCCCGTGCCAATGAAAGACCAAGCTGTGTCAGCTAGAGGAGAATAGAGGTTTTATTTAACACTAGCAGGCCATACATGGGTCACCCCAAAAAGGCATTGGCCCTGAGCCCCAGTTGTCAGGGGGGTTAGAGTTCAGTTACAGAGATGTGCATATGACAATAAGCATGGAAGTTTAAGCAATCCAGTTAAGGTACGTAACAACAGAGGGTTACCTGGATGTAACAACAAACAGAAGTTTACAATGTAAAATTATGAATAAGAGGAGATGACAGGAAGCACACTCTCATTCCTTTCTTATCTTGTCTAAACTTGCTAGGTCAAAGTTCTCACTATGCTCACAGTCTGCTTAACTCTGTCCAGTGATTTTTTCATATTTCAGTAGTTTGCTCTAATACTCTTACCGTTCATTTTAGGGGTATGTTACATTCTGATATAGGAGACATAAGTTGGGTTATATCTATAAAAGGAGATGTAATTTCTGAAAGTCTCTGAAAAACTACAATTGCATTATGTACGTGAAAGAAGGAGGAATTTCTCACACAGTGTGATACTAATAAGATAACGGTGTCTCTTCTGCAAATACTGATCATGCATCATACGTATGATAAGATCAAATATCATGGTACTCTGTAGCTCTTTCAGCAGCAAATCACCCACCTTGTCCTGGAATGTTCCCAGCAAACCCTTGCCCCACACCCAGAGGCTCATCTCTGTAGACCCATCAAGCTCTGAAGCTTATTCTTTGCAGACAACTTAGTGGGGGGAGGGAGTTCCATAGGGATTCTCAAGTGGGACTTGCCTCAAATGAAAATAGATACCATGGAAGTAGATTTTAGAAAACATAAATCCTCAAATCTAATATATTTGTTATAAGGCAAGCCAACTGGAAATGCCAGAGTTGGACACTAGTCACGGGAAACACATTTGTTTATAATCAGTTCTCTCTACTCTACCAGAGTAAAGTCCTGATCTAGAAAACAGAAAAATAGTAAGCAGAGAGACCAGGACTGACAGGTGGATTTGGATACATTTGCTCCTCAAGAAAATGGAATAGGTGTGGTGTCTGAGCTGTTTCTGGATGCTATGTGTAGACTCACCTTTACAATGTGTAATTACAATTTATGTGCGTACATAAATGAAAGCTGTGCATATTCAATAAGTTCTACCTTAAAGAGCTACTAGTGTTTCTAAAGCAATATGCTAGGTTATATATAATCAAAACTACCCCTTCAGTAACTCTTTGACAATCAGGGTTACTCTATAGCCTTTTTAATTCAATTTCTTCTTCAGATAAAATGGTATATTTATTCAACATTTTTTTCAGTAATGGTAGGAAAATCTTTAATATTACTCAAGTACTTTTCTTCTTTTAGTATTTCACACTGGTTAATAAATACACACAGTTGAATCTATTTCTATTTAATATGTGATGCAATAGTAATTACCAAGCCAATATAGTTTAATTTTCATATGGAGACTAGTATATATCAATGCTAATTACCTTCAGCATTTGAAGATTATGTGTATTCATTTCAACCATTCCTTTCCCAACTCTATGGAGTCACAACACGGCTTTTTTCTGAAGCATTCATTTTATTTTTACACCTGAGGGAACTAAGCACTATCCAAATGAGACAGCCCAGCTCATATCAGCACTTACTCTTTTTCATTTCTAATTAACCGATGGAGTGGAATTCAACAACTCAAAATACTGAAGTCAGGCATGGTGGCGCACACCTTTAATCCCAGCATTCGGGAGGCAGAGGTAGGAGGATCGCCATGAGTTCAAGGCCACCCTGAGACTACATAGGGAATTCCAGGTCAGCCTGGGTTAGAGCAAAACCATACCTCAAAAAAAAAAAAAAAAAGAAAGAAAAGAAACTGGACAGTCTCCATCCACAAACCACACAAATGTCAAGGTCATGAGTGTGTCTACATTGGGTTACTCAAAGACACATTTTAAATAGCTTCTATTTGAATCTGATCAAAATGTCATCATACCCGTTGATGTGATTTGTACCATGAAACAATGTTAATTGGGAGCATTTCTAAAATAAGCCAAGATGAGTTTCATCCAATTCTCCAAATCCTATAGCAACCAACTGAGCCATAAAAAGATCCGTTACCGCAACTTCTGTTAATACATTGGCATCTTCTATCCCGTTAGTCATTGCTGCCTGGCCTTCCGTTCTGGCCTAAAATCAATAGAGAAAAGCAGGTTCTGGGGAGAATGGCTGTGAATTCCAGGTGCCCAATCACCGCCTTAGAGAGTGGGAAGCTTCACCTGCTGTCTGCAGCCTGATGGGATACAGCGGGGGCACCGGGGAGATGTTTATGGCAGCAGAGAGGAGCTGGTGTACTTTGTCTCTGTCCTCGGTTTCTGTTCTTTTAGGGATCACCTAGTAGTAACTCACTTTTCTTTCTGAGCACCTGCCGAGCCATCTGTCCCCGTTACAATACTCGCCAGCAATGACATATGTACCAATCCTAGCGGAAAAAGAAGGTCCCCATCCTATTTCTTCTTGCTTGCATCAGTACATTCCTTGTAGTAGAATCCATGACTGTTCCTTTGCACTTAGAAACTCTGATTGCTAACTCTCTTGCTTTCATAAATCTTCAGTATGTATCTCACTATGTAGGAGAATGTTCAGGATGATTTAAGTCATGCTGGGCATGGATGGCCAGAGCCTGAAGGCCCATGTTGATTTTCTGCTTTATTTTCTGCTATTATCAACCCTGGGGCTAAGTCTGTTGTCTAAAGAGGAAGTGATTGAGTGCACTGTGGTCCTGAAAGGAGAGAAGCTGTAAACCGTGTGCTGATGAGAACATATTTTAATTCAAATAGTTGTGAAAGTGTATTGATCACATCATGTGATAATTTTTCCATGTTTAAATTTTAATTTTAGAAAACACTTGAAGTCAAGTTTGGTGATGCACACCTTTAATCTCAGCACTTGAGAGGCTGAGGTAGGAGGATGGCCATGAGTTTGAGGCCAGCCTGAACTATAACATGAGTTCCAGGTAGACCTGGGAAAAAGTAAGACGAGTCTTTTTGCTTAGTTTTTTTGCCCAAACTAGTTAATTTCTTAAATTTTCTGAGTCATTAAGTCTTATGTCTATACTAACTACAGCTCAAGTTATTTATTTTCTCCGTCTTGCAGGTTAGTGCAAACATAAATCAACCCAGATAATTTAATTTCAAATGAGAGTGGTAAGACCAACGTTAGCTTCACTTGATTCCCATAATGTTAATCAAATTATCCATTTTATAAATATTTGCTTCTTCCTAAACTCTTTTCTCTTTTTTTGCTAATTTATTTGTGTGTGTAGGTGTGTGTGTGTGTGTGTGTGTGTGTGTGTGTGTGTGTGTGTGTGTGTGTGTGTATGAATGTGTGCATGCACCAAGACCTCTTGCTGCTGCAAAGGAATACCAACTTACATGGGTGATTAGAGAATTGAACCCAGGCTGGCAGTCAGGTCATCTGCCCAGCCCCTAAACTCTCTCTCTTCTCTTCTCTCTCTCTCTCACTCACTCACTCTCTCTCCTTAGTATTGCCACATACAGATAATAATCGTGGCTATTTAGGAATCTGGCTATCCAACAGCAACTCAGAAAAATGCCAAAATACAGAAAACATTACAATATCACAAATTATCAATCTTTTATTAATTCCAGAATTCTGAACCCTAGGGATTTAACTTCCAAAGTAAAAATTCTCAGAACAAAAATGTAATCACCTAAAACCTAAATGTGTCATTTAGCTACACATCTGCCTCACATCATTCATAATGTTCCCTAAAAGGCACTCCCAACCTGTTCTCCCCTCCCTACAAAAAAAAACCCATAATAATAGAAAGAAAAATATCTTCTGCAAATAGCATAACACTGTTGTCCAAGGAAATATAATGCAAGTACCATATGCAATTTAAACTCTCCATTAACCACATTGAAAAGGTAAAAGAAATAGATGAGACTAGTAGTATTATCTTAATTCTAATATGAGAATACCATTTCAATGTGTATCAATATAAAAATTATTAGTATAATATTTTACTTTTTCATACTAAGTCTTTGAAATTCATAGTATGTACCTTAATTTGGACCCACATATTTTTATGCAAATATTTATTTACTTATTTATTTATTTATGTGCAAGAAAAGAGAGAGACAGAAAAGAGACAGACAGACAGAATGGGCGCACCAGGACCTCTAGCTACTGCAACCAAACTCCAGATGCATCCACCACTTTGCATCTGTCTTCATGTGGACACTGGGGCATCAAACCTGGGTCTTTAGCTTTGTAGGCAAGTGCCTTAACCACTGAGCATTCTCTCCAGCCCAGTGTTTTTATTTATTTTTCTGTCTATTTATTTATTTGCAAGCAGAGAGATAGAGAAAAACATGAAAGAAAGAGAATGGGCACATCAGGACCTCTTGCTACTGCAAATGAACTCCAGATGAATACTCTACTCGGTGCATTTGGGCTTTATGTAGGTACTGGGAATCGAATCCAGGCTGTCAGGCTTTGCAAGCAAGTGTCTTTAACTGCTGAGCCAGCTCTCCAGCATGTGGACCCACATATTTCAAATGATCAATAGACACATGTGACCAATAGCTCCTGGATTTTACCATAGAGGTCAAAACTATTCTCAGGGGCTGGGGAGAGGGCACTGTGGGAAAATGCACAAACATGAAGACTTGAGTTAAAAGGCAAGGCATGACTACACATGCCTATAACCCCAATGCTGAGGGGGCAGAGACAGAGGAACTCTGGGGCTCCCTGGACAGCCAGTCTAAACTGAAAAACAGGGAGCTCCAGATGTATTGAAAGACCATCTCAGAGAAATAAGCAAAGGAGTGATGGAGGAAGAGACCTCTAGCATCTGCATGCGTGCACACGGGACAATCATCTGAACACTACATATGTATGCATGCACACACAACTCAGAAAGTTGTTAAAGTATGCTGAAGAGATGGTGCAGCAGTTAAAGGTGCTTGCAAAGCCTGCCAGCCTGAGTTCAATTCCCCAGTGTCCATATAAAGCAAGATATACAAAGTAGCACATGCCCCTGGAGTTTGTAGCAGCAGGAAGCCTTGGGATACACCCATTCTCTTCTCCTAACTCTTGTGCCCTATCTCTCTGAAATAAATATTTTTAAAATATGTACATATATATACATATATATATATATATCACTAGTCTAACAGGAGCCAAGGGTATTAGTTACTTTGTGTGATCTGACTAAACACCTGACAGAAGCAACAGAAGGAAGGAAAGATTTCTTTTGGCTCCTGGTTTCAGAGAGATTTCAGTCCATCATAGAAGGACAGCATTGCGGTGGGAGCACCTCTGTTGTGAGAAACTTTTTTCTTGGGGAGATGTGAACACACATCTATTCACCCCCAAACAGGGCTCAGACAACAGACCAAAGTACAATTTTACCGAAACCCATTTTGGTGAACCTGAGTTTATTAGGGTTACTTACAGAGCAGGGTGAGGGTTTTTTTTACAGGAACATGAATGACTTAAAGGCAGCTGCATCACCAGAAAGCCACCCCAGCATAGGTGAGGACTCACAGAAGCCGCATTTCTGGAGCATTCTGCACAACCTACAGGCAGCTCAGTTGGTCAGAGACTTTTCCAAAGCAGTTGGTTTTTTTTTTTTCTTTTATACATCTTTAGGGTGGGGTCTTGCAACCTTTTTTTTCAGACTTGTTGACTTTCTGATTCTCCTGAGCTTCTTTCTTCCCCTTCCCCTCCCCAGGAAGGAATGCTTGAATTCAGAGGAAATTGCTATACAGGATCCTCTCACTCCTGCACATGGGGAACCAGAGAGATGGCAGAGACAGAGGCCAGGCTTGTCCCCTAGTGACCTACTTCTGTCAGTGGGACCCAACCTTCAAAGGGTTCCACGACTTCTCCAAACAATACTACCTGCTGGGCCACAAGGGTTCTGAAGCATAAACTTGCAGGGAACATTTCAGATTCAAATTTTAACATTCCATCCCTAGCCCCCAAAGGCTCTGACCATCTAACAGCCCAACTTCAAGAGTGTTCAAAGTCTTAACAGCCTGGACTTATGAATTCAACCTTATTTGAATTTTCAGGATTCAAGCAAAACATAAACAAATTCTTTGCCAGAATGTAACATCAATGGTTCCAGTCCAGTTCCCAATAGATTCCTTATTCCCGGCTCAAACCATACGAGCACAGTCTTTATGATCTGTCTTTCTCTTGGTGTTCTGGTCTTCTGAACTTCCATCAGAATTGGCCATTCAGTGGAACTTGCATGCATGTGCATCCAACCTGTTCATGCTAGACACATGTACCTGCATATAGCCAAAGGTAGCTATGAATGCAGCCCACACAAAATCATAAGCTTACTTAGGACAGTATTAAACTGTGTGTGTGTGTTTTGTAGCTCAGTTGCACAGCTCTCAAGTAGATGACAATGCTATGTCACAATGCGAAAAGGTTGGACATGCCACATCTAGACCTTCCTTTGCCTCCAGATGGTCTCTTCCACATCCTTCCCACAAGTCACTTCCAAAAGCAAGGACCCTACTTCTATGGCACAATTTTTAAAAATATTTTATTTATTTATTTATTTATTTATTTATTTATTTATTTATTTATTTGAGAGAGAGAAAGAGGCAAACACACAGAGAGAATGGGAGCACCAGGGCCTCCAACCACTGCAAACAAACTCCAAACATAGGTGCCACCTTGTACATCTGGATTTACATGGGTACTGGGGAACTGAACTCAGGTCCTTCTGCTTTGCAGGCAGATGCCTTAACTATTGAGCCATCTCTCCAACCCCACAATATTTTTTTGTATTAGTTAATTTGCTTCCCTGTGATCAAAACATCTGACAAAACAATTTAAGGAAGAAAATATTCATCTGAGCTCACCATTTCAGAGAGATCTCAATCCATCAAGGCAAGGAAGGCACCGTGCTGGCTTCATTGCATCCCAGGAGACCAGGAATGGGAAAGGAGCCTGAACCAGAGGCCCAGCTATAGCCTTCAAAGGCCCACTTCTAGCAGTCAAGCCCCACCTTCTAAATGTCCCATAGCCTCCTAGATTAGTTACTTAACTTGCTGCTAAGAAACAAATACCTGGTAAGAAGCAGTTTAAGGAAGGAAGGGTTTGTTTTGATTTACAGTTCCAAATACAGTCCATCATGATGGAGAAGGTATAACAGCAGGAACAGGAAGCTGGCTGGTCACATTGCACCCATATTCAGGAAGAAAAGGGGCAAACAGGAAGTCAGGTGAGCCTATAGAACCTCAAGGCCCACCCCAGTGACACAAGGCTCCACTTATTATCCACAAATTTCCTAAACAGCGCCATCTGCTGGGGAGCAAGTGTTAATCTCTAATAATTACAGCTGCTTTTAAATTTTTTATTTAGTTTTTTAAAGTTATACTTTTTGCGTTTTTATAAATTTATTTTTTAACTTTTTATTTATAGCTTCCATAATTATAGACCATAAGGCCTTGGCTCTTACAATCTTTCCTCCACCTCTTCCACAATAGACCCTGAGCCTCAGGAAATGTGATAGAGATGTCCCAGTGCTGAATACTCCACTGTCAGTTCTTCTCAGTGCTGTGGTGTCTTCTGTGTTATCCCAGTGGTCACTGCCATCTGAAAAAGAGAAGCTTCTCAAGTCGAAAGTGAGAGTAGATTATTTGCGAATGCTCATTTTAAAAAAAAGTGTTTGTAAGGCAATTCAGTTGGCATAATATATGCATTTAGCCAGACACCAGCAGGTGTTACTCCCCTAAGACTCATGACCTCCCCCACTATAGGGTTTTTACGAGGTCTTCAGTACCAGGCATGCTTTCCCTCCCATGGAGTGGGCCTCCAGTCCAATTAGAGAGCAATTGGCTTCTCCCACAATAGATGTGCCATTATTGCCCCAGTTGGCACATTTGGCCTGGCTGGCCCGTCCTTAGGCTTGTAAGGTCCACTGCTGTTCACCACTATTGATGACATCACTCTCCCATAGGGATGCATGCAGCTATAGCTTTTACCAGCTTTTAAAAGTTATACTCTTATATCTCCTCTCCCCTGTCCCCATTCCACTGTGGGCCCTCCTCCATAAGGTTATTGGTCTTCACTGTGTGGTCCTGAAGGTCTCAGTCTTTGGGGTTTGGGGGGGATATGGATCTTGCCTCAGGCTAATTTTATCTACCCTGTAGCTCCTATAATCTTCCTGCTCCTTTTTCCACAATGTTGCCTGAGCCTTGGCTGGTGTGTTAGAAATCTGATTTTGTGTTGAATTCTCTGTTGCCTCTGGATTTCTGTTTTGATGAGAGTTGAGTGACCACAGTGTCTATCACCTTCTCCCTGGGACTGGTTTTCAGGATAGCAGTGAGAACAATACTCCTGTCGCCACTTCCTTTGCAATGACTCCTGGGCCCCAGCAGATGTGACAGAGTTGACCGGTCTAGTGATAGGCAGTCAGCTATCTTTTCTTGTTGTATTGATGCATCCTGAATCTTCCCAGCAATCTCTGCCATCTGTAAGATAAAACAGATTCTCCAACCAACAGTGAAAGCAGCTTGGTTAAAGAGACTAAGCTAAATTATTTGAAAGACTTTTTGATGTGTGCTCCATCTTCTTAGCCAAAGAGCAGTGGAGGGAGTCTATGAGTTTCCTATCCATGGGGTTCTGACTTGTTTACCAGTAACAGATATGGGTTCTCTTCCACAAAGCAGTTCCCAAATCCAATTCGAGAACAGTTATTTACCTGCATAGGCTGCGTGCCACTATTGCACAGGTGAATTACAGCTGCTTTGATAACAGCAGTCTCCTTGTCCAGAATTTTAACTTGTTCATGAACCTTTCCTTCCTAAACTTCACTCTTTTCATATCTTTTTGCATTCTTTCTCTGTAGATCTGAATAAGAACAGTGAGCAATAACCCTGACAGATTCATGCCATCCCACCTTGAAATATCTTCTGCCAAATACATTAATCCATGGATTTTTAAATTCATTCAAGTTCTCATGGCACAGACAGATTCTTTGCCAGAATATAACCTGATGATGTCAAGCATGGTTCCCAATAGAATCCTTATTTCCCTCTGAAATCTCATTAGCCCAGCCTCCACGGTCCATATTTCTCTCATCCTTCTGGTCTTTCAAACTCCTGCAAAATGGCTCCTTAAGGAAGTGATAAAGGTCTTACAACCTTCCCAACTAGTGCCACTAGTGTTAAACACCAACTGTTCAAACATGTTCACACATATAAGACAATGAAATATAAGACAGTTCCGACTTAAGCTGTAACACTCAACCACATAGTATGTGCTTGAGCATATATTGGATAAATAAGTGAGCAAGCATTTGAGTGGTTGAATGAATAAGTTCTAAAGTTAGATTCCACTTCATTTTCTCTACCTGAAACCAATCTGGATTTCCTAACACCTACAAACATTCTGATACCTAGTCTACTTCAACACATTTAGGGGGAGATTAAGAAGGGCAGACTATTGGCAAGCAGCCTCAGGACACTCTGGGATTCAATGGCTTCCATCTGTAGTAACAGCGGCATCCAGGTGCTAGGTCTCTCTCTTTAGAAATCTGAGTGATTTCCAAGTGAACAGAAATGCAGGGAAAGATGATAGCTTAGCAGTGCATGTGCCTCTGGGCATCGCTACAACAAATTACAATTATTTAATGCTTTTCATTTATGACCCTGGCCAGGACACTCTTAAGGGCCTCTGTTATCCATCAGATCAATTTAACTTCTTATAGATTGAGAGGCTGGGACACCTGAGTTTTTAAGAAACTAATTTGGAAAAACATAATTTCCATATCCCAAAAGATGAGCCAAACATTGCCAAGCCTGTGGCAAGGAAAGGAGCGTTCCAGTCTTACAAAAGCAGCTTTATTTCCATTTTAACTATGAACTCACTGAAACGTTAACTAATACTTTACACCTGTTCAGCTGGTATTTTGTTCTTTATAGAATAACAATTCATGCCATAAAAAAGTAGTTGGGTTCACTTCAAGTCCTCTGATTTAGCTTTTTAGACAGTCTCATGTTCTGCTCATTATGGGCCTCCACATATTGGAACAATATTTCAGTAAGATATAGACATACCTTTAAACCCTGGTTTTGCTAGCAATCAGACTGTACACTTGTACAAGTTAAGGTTCCTACACAGGCTCAGTCTCCTTGTCAATGGAGGGAATGTGTAAAGCGCTGTCTGAATGCAGGTACAGCACCTACCTCAAGTGAGAGCGAAGAAACATAAGCCCTCTGTTCACAACTGCACATATAATGTGTCTACTTGAAAAACTCCCCTTTCTCTATATTCCCATCTCAGAGTGAACTGTGGGTGAAGTCCAAACCCTGAAATTATAATGTGATGAAAATCCAATGGAGGTAGCCAAGCTACAGGGTCAACCAGGGTTGGTGAAGGTCATGGAGGAATCAAGCCAGAGCTTCCAGTGGAATTTTCTTCTAACCTATTTTTTTCTCCTTGGGATATTGTGCTGAAATCCCTTCTATTCATAAATTAATTAATGGTGAATTTTCCAGAACTAATATCTTCATTCGGAAAGGTGATCTTGTACCTGTGATTATTTTCAAACATGTGGATAGGTGAACTCGGAAAGAAATCAACTCATTCATTCAGTTGATATTCACAGAACATCTACTACATGCTGAGCACTTTTCTAAGCAACTAGAAGTAGAAGTTTTAAGGCAAAAATCTTACCCTTACAGAAATTGTTTCTTGCCGAGGAGACAGACAATAACTAAGAGCGTGACATTAGTTTATGGTGATAGCATGAAGAAAAACCGAAATCCTAGGAGGGTGATAGAAAGCTATGGGGGATAGAGTTTAGAAAGTGCAATTAAAGAAGACCAACTAAGTCTGGCACAGTGGAACATGCCTTTAAATGTCAGCAATTGGGAGGCAGAGGTAAGAGGAGTTTGAGGCCAGCCTGGGACTACAGAGTGAGTTCCAGGTCAGCCTGGGCTACAGTGAGACCCTGCCCCAAAGGAAAGAAAGGCAGCTGAGAAGGATTCAGAGGAACAGCTTGTCTTCCCTGAAATGGAGCCACATGGCTTTAGAGTTAGACTGCATAGCAGATCTCTGTCTGTTTCTAGCTAATTGATTTTAGAAAAAAAAATTAGCCATTCCTCCTCTGTTCTCTCATCTATAAAATGCAGATAATTCCTTCTACTCCAGGGGTCTTTGTGAGGATTCATAGAGTTAACATGCCCAAAAATGCTAAGGATGTTACCTAGCACATAATGACTGATCCAAAAGTTAGGGCCATCTTTTTGTTGTTATTGCTTGCATATTCCTACAGTAAGTATTCCATGTAGGAAATTACTTGATCCAGTGGTAGTCTCCAGATATGTCGTATTATCCTAGAAGCTTCAAGAAAAGATTCACACAATAAATTCAAACACATAAGTCATACAATTATCAAATCAATTAAATGAACCAGGAGGAGAAATGAAAAGGAGACAGAGCAGCAAAAATACACAGAACAATGAGATCTCTCTGTCTCTGTCTCTGTCTCTTTCTCTCTCCCTTACATATACACAGAGAGAGAGAGAGAGAAAGCAAGAGAGAGACAGAGAGACCTTTCCCAGGGTGATGTGGTTATAGGACTCAGATCTGAGGTTTGAACAAGGAAGCTTAGCAGACAGAAAGTACCTGGGTCAGTAGAACACTTCTCTATGGAGGAAATCAGGGGCAAGACAACCTGGCCATTGGTTGCAACTCACCCATTTAACCTGCTGTGCATCTAATGACTAGTTACATTTCCTGTACAAAAGATGCTCAAAGTCAGAATGGGGTCACCAGTGGATAGTGATTTAAGACCTCATCTTCATAAGTCTCATGCAAAACTAGTAGATTTCAGACAAGATTGACATGTTCAGATATATAGCCCTAGACAGGTGGTAGATTTCAAAAACACACCGGGGGGGGGGGGGGGTATGAATGCATATCATTCCGTCCATTCCTTTCTGTGCTTAGTAACACACATTCTCTAGTTGGCCTCAGTCACTATCACACCGTGGTTGCTAACCCACTTGTTTACCATACATGCTAGGTAAATTCTGGCTCATAAGCTACTTGCCTTTCCCATTGGATGTCATTTATCCTCTTGTTTCTCTCGCTTTCTTGAGGAGAATTGAACAACCTTAAGGAAAACAGAAAGGGCACATTACAGAAGTCACCATTCTGATGGTTGACACGCTACCTCGGTTTCAAGTCTTCCAGGCCTATTGGAAAATGTCCCAAGTTAACAGAGGCTCGCACAGGGCTGATTGTGGATGACTTTGATGCATCTGTTGCATGTATTCCATGCAATCTAGCAGCTTCTAGATTTTTCTCTCCCCTCCTTACCATTTGCTTTTCTTCACATTGTCATTCAGAGAAGGCAGAGTGATTCAACCCCTAAATGAGATATAAAAAGAGAAATAAGGTGGGCCACATTTAAGAGGACCCCACCAAGTTCAAAAAGGGTCACTTCTCATCTTGTTTTTCCTTAAGTTGGAAGAGGGGGAGAAAGAAATAGAGAAAGAGAGAGAGAGAACATGAGAATTATGTTTCTGCTCACTCCAGCTGTCAGAGGAAGACACAGCTACTTAGTATTCCAGAGCTATGGGTTTGTGACTCATATGCCCTTCCTTCTGCATGAGTTGTCATTTCCCTGAAAGACATCTAGCGTTGTGACAGGATTTAACTGCATCTTCTGAGGACATGTTGACTCAGTCTCGGGAGAATTTCTTTCTGCAAGTTCTTCATTGTGCTGAAGCCTGGCATTACCGTTGGGCTCTCTGGCCTTCTTGGGAGGGGGGGGGGGCTGCACACTTGATGGCACTGCCCTCTGAGGGTCACAGCATGCTTGTCAAACAGGGCAGGTGCAGCCACCTGTCGGTGCTGATCCACCCTTCTCACTTAGTGGGGACACACAAACAGCTCACAGTCTCACTCTTACTCTCAGTATGAAAAGTTGTAATGAGAGAGAAAGTGGGTTTGTTAAGCCCTGGATATTTACTGCACAGAGTGAGGAAATGGAATGAAGGAGAGGACCGAGGTGCTAGCATGTGAACTTGGCTGAGTGCACAGACTCCTGCGTCTCAGGTTTTCATTTATAAAATGACAAGAATAGAAACATCGGATATCCTGTTTCTGACATTGTGAGGATAAAATGTGCTCAGTACATGGAAATATTTTGTAATTGCAATGCCGAGTACAAATGCTGAAGTTCGGGTGGGCGTGGCGGTACATGCTTTTAATCCAAGAACTTGGAAGACAGAGGTAAAAGGATCACTGTGAGTTTAAGGCCAGCCTGGGACTACATAGGGAATTCCAGGTCAGCCTGAGCTAGAGTGAGAGCTTTCCTTAAAAAAAAAAAAGGCTGAAGAGATGGCTTAGCGGTTAAGGCATTTGCCTTCAATGCAGAAGGACCAGAGTTCAAGTCCTCAGTGCCCATATAAAGCCAGATGCACAAGAGGGCGCATGCATCAGGAGTTCATTTGCAGTGGTTGGAGACCCTGGTGCACCCATTCTCTCTGTCTCTCCCCCTCTCTTGAATAAATGAAAAGTAAAAACAATAATTTTTTTTTAAAGACGAAACAAACAAGGGCTGTGTTGTAGTCAGCCACATGCTGCTGGGATCAATCTCCAAAACAGGCACAGTTTATAGGAGGAAAGGATTTATTTGTAGCTATAGATACAGGGGAAGTTCCAGAATGCAAAAGAGGCTGCTCCCCTTTCACAGGTCCAAGCAGAGAGAGAAACCCATCACCAACACCATACACACAGAACAGCAAACAGGCAGGAGGGCCAAGGAGAGAATTTCTTCCCCTTTATATAGGCTTACGGTGGAGTCTTATAACCTTTTCCCAGACTTAATGGCTCCCTGAGTCTCTGGAATTTCCTTCCTGCACTGCCCACACAGGAAAGGATGTTTACTTCTAGCTTCTTTGAGCTTCTTTACATCTTGCCCCTTGCTGAGAGGCTGCCTTCCTGTGAACATCCTCAGAGACCCACCCAAGATAATTAAAAAGATCAAGTTGACAACAAAACTTAACCATCACAGGCTGGAAAGATAGCTCAGTGACTAAAGGCACTTGCTTGCAAAGCCTGATGGCTGGGTTTGATTCCCCAGTATCCAGGTAAAGCCAGATGTACAGAGTGGCACATGTATCTGGAGTTTGCATTGGCAGGAGGCCCTGGAGTGATCTCTCTCTCTCTCCCTCTCTCTTTCTCTTTCTCTCTCTCTCTCTCTCTTCTTGCAAATAAATAAATAAATTTTCTTAATGCTGAGGTTGTTACTGCTGTGGCTGCATCTGTTTATACTTTTAGGACCAAATATATGCAATGAGATGAAATAGCTGAAGTTTCAGCTGGAAACCAAGACACAATGGAAAAGAAATGTCTCACTGAGGTGACAAGTCTCCATTGATACATTTTCAAAGGAAAGGAGCTAGATGTAACCACAACTTTTTCTTCCTCTAACCTTTTATTTTGAGAAGTCAAAAGCAAGATCTCTATGGCTGAGGAGCACAGTGAGCTTGGAGCTGACTCTCACCTGGAAAATCTAGAGGTGGGCTGGTGAACTGACCATTTGCCTTGATGGCACAGCTGGGAGATGCAGCCCTCCTGAGGGTGACAGAAAGGGCACAGGTGAAGGTACTAAGACTGAAGTCACAAGGATTAGGACCCAGGTGGGTGAGAGCTGCAGAAAGCAGAAATAGAAAAGTCAATAATACCTTGAACTACTGCAGCCTACATAAGTCCCAGATGGGGAAAGAGAGAGTTTAAAGGTTCTTTGGTTTGGTTTGGTTTGCTTGGGTTTTTTGTAAGTTTTTTTTTTTCGGGGGGGGGGGGCGGTTCTTTGCTTTGTTTTGTTTTTGAGGTAGGGTCTCACTCTAGCCCAGGCTGACCTGGAATTCACTATGTAGTCAGTCTCACAATCCTTGGACTCATGGTGATCCTCCTACCTCTGGCTCCCAAGTGCTGGGATTAAAGGCCTGAACCACCATGCCCAGCTGAGCATGAGGTTTTGATTGAACTCCATAGAGGGTGTGTTTAGGACTAAAATTACTTAAAATTACTTCTAGAATATCTATGAATGGACAGAAAATCTGTGGAACCAGTCTGAGGGCCAAGGGACATCTATTCCCACTGTATCTAAAGGACCAGTGGGTGGTGCACAAAGAAAGTTGAATGATCATATCATGAGTCATGTTTGCTCTACATTTTATGTTTTAATACCTAATTTTAAACATATTTGAATTAAATTATACATGCAAAATTAACCTTTCCCACTGGTTCTAAAACACAGACTTGTTTACTTTATAAGAAAATACAATATATCTAATATAATTGAAAGTTTAGGAAAATGCTGTTTAAGATTTAGCATAGGGCACTTTGCTACCTATACAAAATTTGTTCATTAAACATATATACCCCAAACCCTACCATTACACTAGCCCACAAATCCTCTTCTGGAACCTGAAGACTATTTTGGGAAGTGATTGTCAGTGTTGAGCCCTGGAAAACATGTAACAAAAACCTCCACCTCTGCAGCTTGAAATTCAGCCATCCTTGCTGAATGTGGCACTATGTTTGGTTTATTCGCTTTAATTTCTGAAAGGAAAGCTGTGTTATCATACGAAATTGACAAAAA